>MU833296.1:0-58313 GCA_029204225.1 Diphasiastrum complanatum
TCTCTATGTAAAGCCTTTTGCAACAATGTAAATTGTGAAGAGGGGCACACTGGCAGGGCGAGGCAGCCTGATGGCCGCGACAGCTGTTGACAGATTATGGCACTGGATCAATTCTCTCAGAGAGCCAAATGGTGGCTAGGGTTTATAGTTGAAAATTCTTCGTTCTCCCTCTGACGTGAACCGTTTTGGATGCTGTCAACAGCTGCAGATGGGCGCCCTAGAAACAAATATGGATCTAGCAAGTTGTGAAAAATGCCCCAGCATCTGCCATAGCTGAAAAGCTTGGAAGAAGGCCTGAAGGAGAATGGAGGAGAGATAGCCTTGAAGGCTCGCGGGCCAGCCGCACGCAGCCAGCTATGCTGGTCTTGTAGTGTTATGAAAGGGAGTGGTGTCTCCTAGAGCTTCGTTTGGTGCTCAAGTTTCATTGTAACCATGCGATCAAGGAATCTACTGATCAACGGTGGAGGCCACATCTGATATGGGCCGTTGGATGTGAATGCAACCATTGAATTGCCATAAAACCACCAAGAACTTCAATTGAAGGGGTCTGAAGTGCATAAAGCACTTCCACTTCATTAAAAATTCTCATACTGGAAGTTGAGTTGGGTCCCTTCACAACTGAAAGGTGGAAGTTGCTTCATCATGAAGAAATAGTTCAAATTTGCAAGTCACCCTTTGGAAAGGGATAACTTTGGCTAGAGGGCACATTTTTGGCCATTCTTGGGCCAAAATGACCCCTGAAACGGCTACTCAGAGCCAACGGACAAAGCGACGTCATAGAGCAGGGATAAATGTGTTTGGGGTGTTTTTGTCACCATTCTATCGAGCGGAGTGCCGGTGACCTAGTGATGGGCTACATTTGCTATTTGGGTACCGTAGGGCCAAATTTGGGGAAATTTTTGGCTGGTTAAACCTACCTACAGGGTAGTACAATGAGGCATTATTACTTCTGAATTACTATTACTTACTCTTGACAGGGGTAACAGGGTGTTTGAAAGTGGTAGATGCAGTATGGGATTGATGGCAGTGAAATTGTGTGGAGAAAGCTAGTATTGGCGACGGAAGTGTAGTTTTGGCGGCGTGACTACTCATCATTGGCAACAATTTTGAGAGGGCAAGCAATCATAGGTGAGAGATAGCATGGTATGCCGGTTATAGGTGAAAAATTCCTGTGATCAGGTTCAACTTCTGGGGTTCGAACCAAGTCAAGTGGTGTTTTGGGGGGAACGCTCTCACAAGTATGATCGACAGTGGCATTGTCGAGTCAGGTGATAGCTGTATTGACACACGCATCTGTAGCTTGGAAATTTCTCGTTCGGAGGGAGATATGGGCTAGCTTGGAGGTACACACATTTTGGCGGTCACAGGTGATGGAAGTGCGAAGTGGTGCCAGTTGGAAGCCATTGGGCAAGATAGCGGACTTGCATTGGATGAGCTGTGTGGGATACACAGAGGATGAAGAACGGGTCAATAATCACACTTTGGATGCTCTTGGCGAGTGGTGAGTGTGATGATTTTGTGGTTTTGCAGTCGGTAAGTCAATTTTAATCAAGCCATTGTAGCTGTGGAGTAGTGTATTAGGTTTGTCATCGAGGAAATACACTTCAACTGCCAGTTTGGATAAGTCAAGTCAATTTGCCATATCAGGATTGCATCAGGGATGCAGATTTCAGTGATGACAAGGTGCATATCATTTGGTTTGGGCCATGGAAGATCTCACAGGTTCACTTGGAGGGGATATTGGCATTGCACAGTCATGTGCGAGACTTGATGGTGGCTTTGGAGTTCACATCTTAGTGTATTCTCAGGGAGTGGTTTGGAATCGTTCACAGGAGAAGCTTGGAGCTAGCTTGAGGGAATACATGTGGGCACTGTAGGGTAGATGCTCAGATCTTTGTGATCAGGGATGGCATTGGGATACCTGTAGGGATAGCACTGCCAGGATGACATGGGATGATCATCAGGGGGCAACTATTTCATATTGGACTTGAGTCATTGGCATGGACATGACTTATAGGTGGGATTCATGATGGAGTCAGAACACTGCAAACGCAAATGGACAAAGCGTGAAGCTTTGAGAGCCAGCTCTAGGTTGGAGAGCTGATGGAGATTGCACGGGTGTGATCGGAGGGCAAGCACCATGATGGGTGTTTTTGCTAGCGATCTACTGCAAGGGACACTGATGGCAAGGACCTCATGGTGTGCTCATTTGGGAGTACAGGGATGGCATTACAGCATGGGGCCAGTTTTGGACATTGGCATTGATGGGGAGACATCTACCATCATGGGTGTGGATAAGCTATCTATAGCTTTCATGCATTTGGCTGTATTTGTAGGAGTCTAGGCTTGGCACAGGTGTTGGAATTTCCATGGTGCAGATTCTCAGGTGGTGAGATCATGGGGAAGCCTAGAGGAAGTCACTCAAAGCCATATACCTCAGTTTGATCAAGGAGACAACAGTCTCGGGGTCCCATGAGCGGCGACTCAGGGACAGGCTTGCGTTGGCATGGTGTCGAGTGGCACATAGCCAAGGAGAGCGAGCAAATGCTAGGAGCCAGGCGGAGCAGGTGATGCTTTGGAGTTCGGCTTGTCTAGCAGGATGGTGACCAGGATCGGAGACATCAGGTGAGCATAGTATGTGGATGATGAGTCCATTGGGGTGGCACTCAGGGAGATGCTACAGTTGCTCAGGTATGATATGTCGTTTGATGTATGGACGATGTTCTTTAGATGGTGCATCATGTGATGACCTAGGGACGGGTCATGCCTATTTGGAGGTAGGTCGCATGGAGTGTACCTGGGGTGGTACATATCTTGAGGGAATGGAGTGCATTACGGGGTGATGTGGATCCAGCATGCCCATGGTTGTGAACCAGCAGGGACGGAGATGGTTGCTCAAGGAGTGACAGTTGATACTTTGGCGAGTGATCAGGTGAGCTGCATTGTCATATGCACAGTAGTCTCTAGGTTGGCATTACGTGTTGTTTCTATCCATTATTATTTGGTAAGCAAGATGCAGTTTTTGGTTAGATCCAGTTGGAGTCTAGTTGCACTACAGGTGGACAGATTCTTGGGGAGCTATCAGCATGTAATGGATACTTGGTGATCAGATGGTACAAGGTACAGAGTTCTGGAGCTATCCTACCTGATATGCTAATCGTGGGTGAGTTATTCATCATGATAGTGGATCTAGTTTGCATTTGCTTTGGCTTGGACGCTATGATGGATACAGTGTTGGTGAGATAGACTCCTTGGTGAGAGCCTATGTACTGGTCAAATCAGAGTTGGCAACGTCAAGCATGGAAAGTTGAACCTACATGGGATGTAGGACAGGCAAATCATCATCAGTATCTTTGGGAGATGGACAAGCTACTTAGGTATAGCCTATGGTGAGGTTTGTACATTCATTGATTGAGTCCTTGGTAGATTCTTGTGCTTGGAGCATGGGGAATGGATGGGGATCAGCTTCAGGACTTATTGGACAGGATGTTAGGGCAAAGCGGCTTTGAGCATAGCTTTGTTTGGGAGATACATCAGGGATGACTCTTGGAGCACTCATTGGTTCGAGATGGATGATCTTGGATGATGTATGAGGACATCTATGTGATGTGAGAGCATCTTGGTATAGGTGCAGGCCATGGTTGAGGACCTGATTTGGTGACCAGTGGTGTAGCAGCGGATCTACAGGTGGCACAAGTGTTGGTACGACAGGATACCACAGTTTGGACAGGCCTTGGTCATGTATTGGACGCTTTATCATTCGTGTTGGTTTGCATGAGTGTGTGTGGGCTTGCATGTTACCTTGTCACGGGAGTCTAGATCTGAGTCGGAGTCGTATGTGGTTGTGCATTTGCTACAATAAAACAAAGTAGTCATTTTATCCTCATTGACTTGTCATTGTCTACTAGCTATCTATCTGGTGAGGGTGCAATCTTTTGGTGGCAGTAAGATTTCCTCAGGTTGAGCCTCAGTCGCTCATTTATGTCAGCTTTACAGGTTTGTGCTTGTAAGTGTCTGATAGGATGTCAGCCTAGATAGATGGAGGATGTAAGTCTCATGGTGGCAGTGGGATTTCCTCAATTTGTGCCATGTCGCTCATGTGGTCCACTTGTGTTCAAGTCGGATTGTGGACGAGTCAATTGGTCGAGAGTATGGTAGTTATGATCAAAATCTCAGGTGCTAAATCAATGAAGCATAAAAGACAGCAATAGACTAAAGCCTTACAAGCAATAGACAAGACAATAGGTTCTCCCACGAAGAGCCCAAGCAATACCAATCAATAATCTGAAAAATGAGTGTACAAATGCCCCTATAAATACCCTACCAAAGAACCCTAAAATAGGAATTCAAAAGTAAAGGGAGGCAAAATGTGGAGGGAAAATAGTGCGCCCTCCTATGGGCCCCCACTCCAAATATAACCATATAATAAGGGCCCAAGGCCAGTCAATGTCATAAAAAAAGACCCAGTGCGGGTCATAAGCATATAAAAAGGCTCTGGGGCCTGTACATGACTAATATAAAATGCGTAACCAAAAATATACATAACCAACAGTAAATGTGAAGAAGCCTGCGAAATATATGCAGAGTAGCCCAGTAGGACTGTATCCTGTAGTCCATAACTCTCCCTGGCTATAAAGAGCATTGCCCCCAATGTAGGCAAAATAAGATAAGAACCAGTGCCAGAGAAAAATACTGCATCAAGATATCCCATTTGAGAAAGGAACATCAAGAGAAGCCGGAGCATCCCGAGAAGCAATGATAGCTGCAAGTGATCGAGCCTGATCAGCCAGGATAGGGGTATGATAGAAAACATCAATGGGCTCCCAAGTAGCCTCCTCAATTTTTTTTTTCCGGCCGCCAAATTTAGCGGAAGTACTTCCGCTAACTGTCTGCTAAAGCTCCGCCAAGGAAAATGCTCTGATGGGAGTTGGTCCTCCAAACTGTGTTGAATGTTGCTGAAGCAAAGAGACGAAAGCCCTTTGCAAAGAGAGAAAAATCAGCAAGGAAAATGGGCACCCAATCACAAAATCAGATCTAAAATTCAGCAATCAGGAAAGTGCTCTGATACCAAGTTATGATCAAAATCTCAGGTGTTGAATCAATGAAGCATAAAAGACAACAATAGACTAAAGCCTTACAAGCAATAGACAAGACAATAGGTTCTCCCACGAAGAGCCCCAGCAATACCAATCAATAATCTGAAAAATGAGTGTACAAATGCCCCTATAAATACCCTAAAATAAGAATTCAAAAGTAAAGATAGGCAAAATGTGGAGGGAAGATAGTGTGCCCTCCTACGGGCCCCCACTCCACATATAACCATATAATAAGGGCCCAAGGCTAGTCAATGTCATAAAAAAAGGACCCAGTGCGGGTCATAAGCATATAAAAAGGCTCTGGGGCATGTACATGACTAATATAAAATGCGTAACCAGAAATATACATAACCAACAGTAAATGTAAAGAGGCCTACGAAATATATGCAGAGTAGCCCAGTAGGCCTGTACCCTGTAGTCCGTAACTATGGTAGACTCTCTATATGAGCATTGTGTTTGCATGATACTTTGTGAGTCAAACCTGGTGGTTTGCTTGAGTGTGAGTCAAGTACAGAGTAGCAGGATATGCATAACATCTTTTGGACACTCCAGACATTGCTACAAATGATTGTTTTTCACTCTTATCACATTTGAGCTTAAGGGAGAGAGTTAGAAATCAGAGTTAATCTGATATACATTTTATGTAAGCTCTAAATGTGATGTTGTAATTAGTGTACAGTTAATTAGATTTGTTGTATTCAGTTGTGTTCGGGACGTGACCCGTTAGGATATATTGATCGAGCACTGATTCTGTAGACAGCTACTTGGGTTAGCCGGATAGCCACACGTAGGAAGAAATAAGCCTGTACACTGATTTTGAGTTCATTATGCTATACTCAAGGCATGTCCTGGGTTTGTCAGTATATGTGGCCATATTGGGCCTAACTCTAGTTTGGCAGGTGGTAGGCCAGTTTAGTGACACCTGTTGAGCCCATGCACTTTGGGGCTTTGCTATATGTACAGTGTTTCTTCATAATAGACTTAACTTTTGTTGTGCCATATATGAGAGCTTGTGAGGAGTGACTATGGTGATTGTGTGATGTGATCTCCATACTGCACTAGATTCTAACAGAATTTCAACTGTTAGCACACATGCTTAGACACTAGCTTTTAAAAACTAGTGCAATTATCAAAAAGCTTTGACCTCCACACCACATGCTTGGCACTTCCTTTAATATCCAGTTGCTCTTTTGTCGTTTTTGCAAGCTCCATATTTGGCTCAATAGCCAGAAACATTTTCTTTCTATATTGCAACTTAAAATCTGTGAAAAAAATCATCCAGTGACTCTACATTTTCCATTTGCATCGGCCCTAGATATGTAAAACATGCACATCCACAATATCAACACATAACTATTATGAAAACAAATGTTGACAAGCTCACCAAGTTAAAAAAATAAACATACAAAGCATAATGATAGTAGGACTTACACAAAGCAGTGCATTCCTCTAAAACTTTGTATGATGTTTCCAGTAAATACTCAGAAATGCATTTTGGGGGGTTTTCATCACCATTCTATCAAGCGGAGTGCAGGTGACATAGTGATGGGTACATTCGCCATTTGGGTACCATAGGGCCAGAATTGGGGCAATTTTTGGCTGGTGAAACCTGCTACAGGGCGGTACAATGAGGCACAATCACTTCTAAATCATTGTTACTTACATATGAAAGGGTAACAGGGTGTTTGGAAGCGATAAATGTAGTATGGGGAGAATGGTAGCAGAATTGTGTGGAGAAAGCTAGTTTTAGCGATAGAAGTGCAGTTTGGCGGCGTGACTACTCATCATTGGCAAAAATTTTGAGAGGGCAAGCAATCACAGGTGAGAGGTAGGCATGGTATGCCAGTTATAGGTGAAAAAATCTTGTGATCAGGTTCAATTCTTGGGGTTCGAACCAACCAACGTCACGTGGCATTTTGGAGAAACGCTCTCACATGCAGAATCGACAATGACATTGTCGAGTCAGGTGATAGTTGCATTGACACACACATCTATAGCTTGGAAATTCCTTGTTCAGAGGGAAATATGGGCTAGCTTGGAGGTACACACATATTGGTGGTCACAGGTGATGGAAGTGCGAGGTGGTGCCAGTTGGAAGCCATTGGGCTAAATAGTGGACTTGCATTGGACGAGCTGTGTGTGGGACATGCAGAGGATGAAGAACAGGTCAATAATCACACTTTGGATGCCCTTGGTAAGTGGTAAGTGTGATGATTTTGCGATTTTGCAATCGGTAAGTCATTTTTGATCGAGCCATTTTAGCTGTGGAGCAGTGTATCAGGTTTGTCATTGAGGAGACACACTTCAACTGCCTATTCTGGGTAAGTCAAGTCAATTTGCCATATCAGTATTGCATCAGGGATGCAGATTCCAGTGATGACAGGGTGTAGATCATTTGGTTTGGGCCATGGAAGATCTCACAGGTTCACTTGGAGGGATATTGGCATGCACAGTCATGTGAGGGACTTGATGGTGGCTTTGAAGTTCACATCTCAGTGTATTCTCAAGGAGTGGTTTGGGACCATTCACAGGAGCAGCTTGGAGCTAGCTTGAGGGAATACAGATGGGCACTATAGGGTAGATGCTCATATCTTCGAGATCATGGATGACATTGAGATACCTGACAGGGATAGCACTGCATGATGACATGGGATGATTATCAGGGGGCAACTATTTTAGATTGGACTTAAGTCATTTGATGGACAAGACTTACAGGGGGATTCATGATGGAATCAGGACACTGCAAACACAAATGGCAAAGCGTGAAGCTTTGAGAGCCAGCTCTAGGTTGGAGAGCTGATGGAGATCGCACGAGGTGTGATCGGAGGACAAACATCATGATGGGTGTTTTTGGTAGCGATCTACTTGAGGGGACTCTAATGGCAAAGACTTCATGGTGTGCTCATTTGGGACTACAAGATGGCATTACAACAGGGGGCCAGTCATTGGCATTGGCATCGATGGAGAGACATCTACCATCAGGGGCGTGGATAAGCTATCTATATCTTTCATGCACTTGGCTCTATTTGCAGGAGTCTAGGCTCGGTACAGGTGTTGGAACCTATATGGTTCAGATCCACAGGTGGTGAGATCAGGAAGCCTAGAGGAAGTCACTTAGAAGCATATACCTCAGTACGATCAGGGAGACATTAGTCTTGGGATCTCATGAGCGGCAACTCCCGAGATCCCGAGACTAATGTTATTGTTTGCATAGTAGATATTCTTCAGCTGGTGCATCATATGTGGTGACCTAGGGACGGGTCAAGCCTACTTGGAGGTAGGTGGCATGGAGTGTAACTGGTGGTGGTACATGTCCTGAGGGCATGGAGTGTATTACGGGGTGATGTGGATCCAGCATGCCCATGGTTGTGTGCCAGTAGGTATGGGGATGGTTGCTCAGGGAGTGACAACTGATACTTTGGCGAGTGATCAGGTGAGCTGCATGGTTATATGCACGGTAGTCTCCAGTTGGCGTCACATGTTGTGGAGAGATAGGCTCCTTGGTGAGAGGCCTATATACTGGTCAAATTAGAGTTGGCAACGTCAAGCATAGGAAGTTGAGTCTACATACTGCCATGGACAGTATGTAGTCCATGGCCACTTCTTCGGGGCATGTCTCGAGTTTGTCAATCGAATTTGGCCATATCAGGCCCGACAGGTGGTATCATTAGCAACATCTGGTTCTGTTATTTCCATAGTGTCAATTGAGATGGAATTCTGTGTCTCTTCAATTTTAGCTATTGCATCCATATTCAATTGGCCATCCATGATTTCTAGTTCTAATTGATCAACCATCTACAATGAACAACAATAAAGCAAGTGATGCATTCAAAATAAATTATTGAGTACATATTCAATTGCTAATAGAATGGCAATATTACCTCATCGGTCGATACTGCCTCAACCATTTGTTCTTCTATTGTGTCCATAGTTGTTATTGGAAGCAAAACTTTTGCTCACAATCTTGTCAAAACCATGCTGTGTTAGAAAAGATCAAAAAGTTCTTGTCACATTCAAAACAATAGTGAGTCAAAACAATTTACGTACAACATTCATATAATAGAAGGCTCTTGCAATTTTGTCAGAATAGAACAACATGGTACATCTTCATAATGGCTTTCAAATGTACATTTCTTAGACTATGAGACTATGATGGAGAATTTCACCGAAATTGAGCAGTTACAAACTAGGATCTATCAATATGAAAGCCCATGATACTCCTCGGTTTTGTAGCTAGAAACATAAACATTAAGCACATTCTCACTACTTATATGGTCTTCTTTCTATCCATAACAATATGGAATAAATCTCTTTTCAATTGCCTTATGAAAGACCAAAAAGACCTCTTCACAAACTTAGGTGGTTTAGGAATCCATGACCTAATCACAAAATACCTACCAATTTCTAAATGACTACCCAAATTATATATGTCAATCAACCTTTGAATGCATGCCTCGTGAACTACATGCCTGGCCAACGATCTAGCAGGGCTACAAAATTTTTTCCATTTTTCCCAAGCCTGCCTTATCATCTCAATGACAATGTCATTTAGTCTTCGACATTTGTATTTCTTGCAATGAGGTGGCGTATATTCAGAGGACTGTAGACAGTAAGTTTGTGAAGTTGTTGGACACGACATCTTCAACAAAGAATACTTAACATTACATATTTGGAGTTCAAAAATATAAGACAAGTGTCTTTATTTTTTAGCATGAAAAATTAGTCAACTAGTGAGAGTGTCATGTGGTTTTAATACGTAAGTGCCTAGAAGTGCATATTAATATCCATTGTAACCTTTGTTGGACCCAAAACGAACCATTAGACTTAAGAATGAAGGTGGTTCTCTCTTTAGACCCCTCAACGTGCCTTGAATAAGGATAACAGGCCAAATATATAAGTAGACTTAATAGGGTTAACGAGAGCTAATTGTAGTAAGCATTGGACATCGATTTTGTTTGCCATGTGGCAAAATTTTTATTGGGTGGGGCCAAAACCTCTCACAAGTGAGAGAGTGATGCTGCCTATAAATTGCATCTAATTTAATCTCAACTTTATAATACTTTATAGCTTCTTGTTTCAAATCATAAGCCTTATAGAAGTTCATTTAGTTTTTAGTCCACTATTTCTAGGCTTCAAGATTTTTTATGTTGTAGATCTAGTTGTAGGTGCTCATGTGTTTATTAAATTAATGTTTTCAATTTTATTGTTGCTTTAGAATATAAGTTATTCTTAAGGTAGACAATTTTCCATGTGCTTATGCATTTTAGTCATACATTTAAAAAAAAAAAATTATTGTTTTAAATTTGGAGATTTTTATGTTTTTGAGGTTAGTATAAGTGCTTATATTTTTGTTTATTTGATAGTCCGTACTTTTAGATTTTCTTAGAGATTTATTGTCTTTGTTCTTTGCTCATTAGTTGATTTGCAACATAGTGTTTTGTAGATTGTTTCTAACAATTAGTTAGCTAAAATTATTTAGCCATTTTTTGTACAATGTTTTGAAATACAAGTTTTTTTTATTGTAGACAATGATAGTGCAGATTCTTATGTTTAAAGTTATACTTGGGATGGGTATTTTAGGTGTTAGTTTGATGTTTCCGATTACATGATGTAGGAGGTTGTTGTTATTTTACATGTTTCTGGTTTATAAATATCATCTTATAACTATTTTTGTTTAGTTCTAGATGGCAATATGTTTAATGCTTTCCTTAACTACCGCCTTTACTTACGGTCTAAGAGTGTTTGTTTGTGCAAATAGCTATGGTGGCTTGCTTGTTTGTCTAAGCTTGAATGTGCGTTTGCCCAGGTGACTGCTGTCCTTTATTTTTTGTGGTTGTTCTTTCACGTAACTTTGTTAAAGTTTTTGGACTTGCAACATGTAGCACAAATAAATGCTACATGAATCTATGTTAAACATGGAAATTTTAAAGCAAGGTTAGTACATTATGACACATATAATACAATACTCTCTATTTGTGCCACCTGCTTCAAATTGCTTTCTAATAAGCTTTAAGGATGCAAGTTACTAGCTTCATGTTCATATACAAGATTTTGCTATCCTAGACTATGTGAGCAATGGCTTACTAATTATGTTATTGACATATTAGATTGATTAAGAAGTTCCAAAATGTGAGTACTGTACTTTAGGACCATAAATGGATCTACAAAAGATCCACAAGACTGATTGGATGCTTGCTTAACAATCTATCAAAAAACTAGACACAAAAAAGTTGATCTAGATTGGCAATTTGACAAACAACAAGCATTAACAATCAAAAGCATTGATAAACATTGAAATCCGAGACCACACGTGTGTACTACAGGCTGTAGTACGGCCTTCAACCTGAGAAACAAGTAGAAATTGATTTGGTTTCATTTGGATCACAAAAACTCAATGTACATAGTGAACTAGCTTGAGATTGCCAATGAGCTCCAAAAATTTTCTATCTTCTCACTATGGAGAGAGGGAATACATAGCAAATTCGACTTCCTTCTTGAAGTTAGGTGGATTTCCAGCATGTAATAAGGAAGTGAACTCACTCTCCTTGACCTAAAATGAAACCCTAGTCTATTTCCTAGAGTTATGCTTGGTAGGTAGCTAGTTGGTCAAATTTTCACCTTAAACTTAGGTGTAGATCCTATAAAGTAGGGATGACCACCAAATAGACATGACCAACTCTTTGACTTGACCTAACCTACATTAGGATGGGTTTCCCATGTGGCATCATGGCCGCACATGTGTGGGACCCACTTGTGTACACAATTTACACTATTCTACATGGTTTTTGATCAAGCTAGATTTGCCAATTTTTGGCAATTCTTCACACTCCTCCTCAAATTTAGCTTGATCTATTTACAACTCTCTTGATAAATCAATGAAAGCTTTTAGAAGTGTCTAAAAAATCCAGCCACAAAGAAGGAACTTTTGAGACTCCAATAGAGAATGATGTCCATGAAGGATCTTTCACCACCTCTTAGAGGATCCCTTACAAGATGTTCCATAAATGTGTCTATATACATGTAGCACACTTCAAAATTAAACATCATGCCAAGCCATGGATTCCAAGGCATTTTGTGCACTTGAAGATACATCAATTAAAATATTAAGTGCATAAATAATGTTGCCAAAGACAACTTGTCTTGCTTGATCCATATGATTGAGCCTAGATGGCTCCATCTTGATACTCAAGGTTCTTCTTGGAGTCCTTGGGTCTTGAGCTTGCTCCTCCACTTGACTTGACTCCAAAACATCAATGAATTGAATAATGTGTTGATCCAAAGGTTCTTCTTCAAGTTTACAAATCTTCCACTCTTGAAAGATCACATTTCCACCATTGACAAATTCTTTGGTTGAAAACAAGTAGATTCTATAATCTCTACTTGAAGAGCAAAACGCTACCATTATTCCTATCATTGAAATAGGATAATCTTTGGTCCTTACATTGGAATGATCATGCTCAAAGCATGTGGACCCAAAGATTTCCAATACAAATGATGTTTCATCTTTTATGACACTATTCAAACTATTACAAAAATAGTTATCCAATGAAATTGCTTTATCAACAACAAATGTAGATTTCAAAACATCCCATTTCATTGTCTTGTCATACAAAGTAATAAACACCATGAATCTTAAAGGTAAGAAACAAGTCACCTCATGTCTACTAATACTTTCCAAAAAGTATTCAAAGATAGTAGACTTTCCAATGCTCACCACCCTTGCAAGATGCACATTTGAGTGGACAATTTGCATTCAATTTGATGACTTGGACATTGTCATTAAGGACTCCCTTGGAACTCTAATGCTTTGAGGCTGATCCTCAAGATCTTCCTCCTTTTGATGCTCCTCCTCAATGCAAGCAAGATCACACTTTGCCAAGATCTCCTCTTGAGTGATCTCCTCCTTTGCCAAGCTCATTCTTTTAAAAGCAACACTAGCTTCCAACTTAAACAATCTTCCATGTTTAAATCCCTTTGCAATGCAAACATCATTATTCAAGATGAAGCAAACACCATGCTTAAAGTGGACATCCAAACCACTTTCTAAGAGTAGACCAACACTAAGCATATTCTTGGTGATTGATGGTACATAAAGGACATTTTCTAGATCCATGCATTTTGAGGATTCTAGACACAAAGAGATGGTGCCAACACCATCTATCCTACACTCTTCATCATTTGCAGTAAAGACAAACTTTTTAGCATCATTGAAAGAGTGTAAGGTTGAGAAAAAGTCCTTTTCACAAGACATGTGGGAGCTAGCCCCACTGTCGATCCACCAATTGTCCCTTGAATTGCTATTGCTTGTTGGTGAGGATGTAGATGCCATCAAGAATACATCTACTTCATCCTCCTCCTCCTCCTTTGCAAGGTTTCCTTGTTTGTCCTCCTCCACTTGTGCTCTTAGCCTCTTGTAGCATTCAGATGCATAATGCCCCTTCTTTCCACAAAAGAAGCATTTTTGCTTTGACTTGTCCTTTGAACTTGATGCATCATCCTCTTCTTTGGCCTCCTTTGGATGCTTCTTCTTTCCATTGGTCTTCTTTTTGCCCTTGAATGAGAAATTGGCTTTCTCATCACCATCTTGCAAAGACAAGGAACTCATCCTAGATTTTGCATGGATCATCCTACACTCTTCAGCCACTAATACACTGTGAAGTTTTTCTATAGTTGGCAAAGTGTCTTGGATGGCAAAACTTTGGACCAAATTTGCAAAGTCATCTCCTAGACCATTAAGGACAATTTGTACAAGCTCTCCATCATGAATCTTCTCTCCAATGGAAGCCAACTCCCTATTTAGAGACTTGATTCTGAGTACATAATCCTGTGCACTCTCCTCACTTCTCCTCATGCTTTGCAAAATTTGATTTCTAAGCATAAGAACTCTAGAAGTGTTGCTAGACTCATAGATTGATTTTAAAGACTCCCAAGCCTCTTTAGCATTAGTACAAGCTGATACTTCTCTCAACATATCATTGCTCACATTCATCTTCACACAATGAAGTGCAAGCCTAGATCTCTTCTTGTATCTAGCTAACTCCTGTGCACCTAGAGGTTCATCTTCATCTTCAATCAAGAACTCATAAAGGTCTTGGAGCACTAAGAGTGACTCCATTTTAACCTTCCAAATAGCATAATTTGTAGAATTCAACCTCTCACTAGCTTCTAGAAGGTATGCTCCAGCAGATCCCATCTTACTAGTGACTTCTACAAACAAGAAATAGATTTGATTGACTTGAAACTCACAAAGGTCTCACACTTGCAGTGTTTCACTCAAATTTGATTTCTAATCCAACAAATGGACTTATTATCACAGTTCTATCACTCCCTCACAAAGCTGGAATGAAGATAAGATGAAATATTCCATGAAACAAATTCAAATCTAATCAATGGCAAATGATCTTGGTAGATTATCCTAGGATCTCCACCAAAAATTACACCAACAGCTCACAAATTGAATTTTTTTGGATCAAATGAATACCATGCATTAAATGCAGGTTCAGAGGTGCCCACACATGTGGACAGTATGGATTTGAACCCCTACAAAGTTTGGGATCAAATCTCCTCACCAAAATCAAGATTCTAGCTTGCCCTCTCAATACTAGTTTTTAGCACCAAAACTTGCGAAAAATGGATTTGCATTAGATCAATGGCTTATGCTCTTGTACTTGGATCTGATACCATGTGAAAGTACTGTACTTTAGGACCATAAATGGATCTACAAAAGATCCACAAGAGTGATTGGATGCTCGCTTAACAATCTATCAAAAAACTAGACACAAAAAAGTTGATCTAGATTGGCAATTTGACAAACAACAAGCATTAACAATCAAAAGCATTGATAAACATTGAAATCCGAGACCACACGTGTGTACTACAGGCTGTAGTACGGCCTTCAACCTGAGAAACAAGTGGAAATTGATTTGGTTTCATTTGGATCACAAAAACTCAATGTACATAGTGAACTAGCTTGAGATTGCCAATGAGCTCCAAAAATTTTCTATCTTCTCACTATGGAGAGAGGGAATACATAGCAAATTCGACTTCCTTCTTGAAGTTAGGTGGATTTCCAGCATGTAATAAGGAAGTGAAGTCACTCTCCTTGACCTAAAATGAAACCCTAGTCTATTTCCTAGAGTTATGCTTGGTAGGTAGCTAGTTGGTCAAATTTTCACCTTAAACTTAGGTGTAGGTCCTATAAAGTAGGGATGACCACCAAATCGACATGACCAACTCTCTTAACTTGACCTAACCTACATTAGGATGGGTTTCCCATGTGGCATCATGGCCGCACATGTGTGGGACCCACTTGTGTACACAATTTACACTATTCTACATGGTTTTTGATCAAGCTAGATTTGCCAATTTTTGGCAATTCTTCACACAAAAGAGAGGTTATCAAATTTTATTGGTGTTTCCAAAAACATGGAAAAATCTTTCAATGATTAGCCAATCTCTAAGAGCTAAATTCAACATATGGGTGCATGCATTGGCACCTATAGTTCACAAATGAAGTATCACATTCCACAATGTTTTTGTCATATATGGATGCAAATGAGTACCATGGCCACTTATATAGTTGGGTAGAATTTTGACCAAAAACTAACATCTCAATTTAGTTGTCTATCTCCAAGAAACCAAATTGAGAGGCTTTCTTTTGGACGTATTAACTAAAACGTTCACTCACAACTTTAATTACTCCCGCACTCTTGTGAATGGTACTCAAGGTGGTCTAGTTACCCTAGTCTCCAGAGACTGGAAGCTTGCCTCCCACCACTCTCTTCCAGGTGGTCGTGTCAACGTCCAATCTATATCTAAATATGGCTTCTCTTTCAACATTCTTAACATCTATGCTCCAAACTCTCCCCTCCCTCGCATCAACCTCTGGAACTCCATCTCCCCTCCCAATCCTCTCCCCTCGGTTCTCACATGAGACTTTAATATGTATCTTCATCCTCTTGATGGACCAGATCACATCTCTTACGCTGAAAGACAAGGCGGGATTGTATGATGGATGGTCTTTTATGCTCTTATGCCCTTTCACTATGTGATTCCCCTCGTCTCCATACCTAGACCAACGGCCACTCCTCTTCCTTTTACGCCTTAACCAGGCTAGATAGGTTCTACCTTTCCAATGCAGGCAATTGGGCCAGTCATATCTCTTTGCTTACCATCCCTTCCCTCCCTTTGTCAGACGACCTCCCTGTCAACCTACATCTCAAACTCTTTCCTTGACAGTGAAAACATGCTTCTCAAAATTAATTCCCATAAAAAATGATTTAGTAAACACTCATACCCAAAAATTAAATCAGTATGTGCAAGGTCTAAATCATGAACGTTAACTAATGCTCTATGATCTTGAATCATGATTAGGAAATTTGACAATTTAAAGTCCCAAGTTTTCAACTCAACTCCTGAAGCTAGATAAACTCTGTATCTATGATTGTTAGCTTCAAGCGTCAAACTGAGTTTTTGAGTTGAACCATTGTCTAATAAAATGCTAACTTCTTGGTCCTTTGTAGTCCCTTTAAACGAAATAAATTGGTAGACAAGAAATAAGTTGTACTAAAAGAACATTCACACTCACAATTACATAGGTTAATTTTCAAAGTTTTACCTTTTCCACCAATGATCTCGATCATTTGTGCCACAATTTCCTTCTTTTCGAACAAAATTTTATCATATGATCCGACTTGTTGCAAATATAGCAAAGATTTGCCTTTTCAGTCTTGATCTAGAACATAAGTTTTTTTCTTTAACGGTTCCGATGCCATTTGTTTCAATTCGTTAAAGTATTCAGAGCTCGATCTGAATCTCGCTGTTTCTCCTTCTTGGTTTCAGGGCAGTCAAAATTTATTGAAATTGCTTCCTGGACGTCACAACCATGGAATCATATGCTTCGCTATTGGACAAGCATTCTGAAGCACATTTCTTTTGCACTTGTTCTAAAAATTGACAGGCAATCCTAGGAACAAACTGCCATATTGAATGATGGAACTCGATTTTAGAGATCCATAAATTCTTGGATATAAGAGTCTAAATTTTTATTATCCATTTCCCAATTTAAGAATTATTGGTAATAATCTGCATCATTAGCAATGATGAATGGTTTTTGGAAATTTTTTGAAAATGCATCCCAAGTGGTGGGTTTGACCATTAGATCTCACCACCAAGATGATGCTTTGCCATGAAGAACCAAGCTACACTGTCAATCTTTTTCTCATCGGGAACTCTGTGTAGATTAAGTAACTGCTCCATTTTACAAGCTAATCTTCAACCACTATAGGTTTTTTCTCCTTCTTCTCTTGTAAGTAGGTCTCAAGCTAGAATTCGAGATTTGGAGAAGAAAAAAGTTACACTTGGTTCATCAAAACCTCCATTAATTATTTTGAAAATCGTTGGCAAATCTGTATGTACGAAGGTACAGTCAAATTTGTAGTTTCTTCAGTCATTTTAAATTATCAACATCTAGAAAATAGTTTAATTTAGTTTACAAATATTTCTATTCTTAACTTCAATGAAAATATTGTGACCAAATGAGATTGAGCGTAATCCTTAGTAAGGACATTTCTGTGAAAAATTGGCAAAATCTAGCTTTGTTATTTTGCAATTCTTGTTTGTGAGAAAAATTCACACGTGGAGCATGCTCCCATGTTTGGAAAATAAGAGGTAAAATAGGCAAGTACGCATGTAAAGGTTTGATTTGGCCAAAAGTAGAAAGTAATGTAGCTCGAGTTAGGTGAGGCTGCTTACATGTGTCAAATTGAGATTTGGTGACTGACTCATAACTATGTGTTGGCATGAGAGTTAGTGAGCAATCAAAATGTTAGAATCTATCTAAATGGTCCAATCAAGATTGAGGGCTCATATGTCACTCAACCAATAGGATTTAGAGGAGGAAAAGAAGGGGTCCAATCATGTTTCACACCCCTTCACATTAGATTACTACTTATATGTGGTTTACATCCATTCTATGCAAGTTTTTGGAGTTATGAGACTTCTACACTATTTTGGGTCAAATTGGTTTTCTCTCCTACTTGAGTTTTCTTGATTGTGGATTCTCTCTCTACCTGAGAGGTAAGGCATTTTCATACCTAGTTTTGTATTGTACAAGTCTCCACACGTGTGAATGTACTTGTTTGGTTGATTTATGCATGTAGAAAAGTGCTCTTGCCTTAGATTGATGGAATAGTTCTTGGTTTTCAATCTATGTGTGATCTATGTGAAATCACAACATCTTAGGAGATCAATAACACACTTTTGGACACTCCCACACGTGTGAATGTCAACAATTTCACCTATTTAGGTTCATTTCATAGATAACGAAAAACTAAAATTACGAACTCCGAGAAAAAATAATGTTTTTCTCGTAAATCAAAATTTTCGACGAAGAATTGATAGTCCTAAAAGTAATCAGAAATCGATTAATCGATAGCCTAATTCCTACAGTCACTAATCCATTATTTTACTAGCATGCAAAGCATACAACATCAACTATTGAACGCCATTATTAGAAGTTTTACTAAAACTTAGTTGCTTAGTTTCAATTAGCTGTTACGACTAGTAAATGACAGAAAAACAAACTGTTATGCATGAATCCAAGAGAATCCAATCAAGAAAACTCAAGTAGAGAGAGAAAACCAATTTGACTCAAAATAGTGTAGAAATCTCATAACTCCAAAAACTCCAATACAAATGGATTGATGCTCTTATATGTAGCTAGTCAAGGTAGAGGGGAGTGAAACATCATTGGACCCCCCTTTTCCTCCTCAAAATCCTATTTATTGGTTGAGTGACATATGAGCTCTTAATCTTGATTGGACCATTTTGATAGATTCTAGCTTTTATTGGTCACTAACTCTCATGCCAACACATGGAGACATGTCACACACCAAACCTAAACTTGACAAATGTCATAAGCCCTAACTTGGCTCGAGCTACATCACAACCTACTTTTGCTTTAATCACAACTTGCCATGTGTACTTGCCTATATTGCCTCTAATGCCAAAAATGGCCTAATCAACATCAAACACTTGGCTGGATCTCTACTAAAAACTTGAGTACCCCTAACTCAACATAACTAAAATATTTTTGTCTATTTTCCACACGTGTGAGTTTTTCTCACAAACAAGAATTGCAAAATAACAAAGCTAGATTTTGCCATATTTTCGAAAGAATCACCATGAGATAAATTTTAGAAAGTACAAAACCCTACTGGCTTGTAAAAATGACATGCATCAAAACAAATCAAAATAAACAACTTTTGCATAGAAAATGGCCAAACTTCCAACAATGATATCTTGAGCTACAGTGCACCAGATTGGTCATCATAAAGCACAACATAGAGGGTAAACATGTTTTCAAGAGAATTGCCATGTCACCATGTCACCTAAGGGGCCTTGTCATTTTGTGATTAAATTTTTCATGAGTTTTGTGAGTTTCTTTTTTGCCATGATTCAACAAGAAGATAGCACATGGTGTGTTACTTTTTGTATGCAACTATTGGAATGTTTATTATTAACAATTGTGGTTTGGTAGATAGTTAAAAATCCCATAACAAAATCCTAAACTAAGAAATATATTAAATTAAATTCTTTTTAGCCTCCAAAGATGCAAGCTGGCATGCTAGAATTTTGTTTTTGTTTTTTTTGTGGCTGAATTGCCTAGTACACTGGCATGCTATCTTTAAAGGCTACACTTTTTTTTTTTTCCTATTTCACTTAGCATGGTGGTGTTCTCTCTCTCTCTCTCTCTCTCTCTCTCTCTCTCTCTCTCTCTCTCTCTCTCTCTCTCTCTCTCTCTGCAGTTGAATCGCCTAGCATGTCGGCATGCTATTTTTGGAGGATGCAAATAAAATTTTTCTATTTTATTTAGCACGTCGACGTGCTGTCTTTGAAGGCTACAAAAATAAAATTCTAGCTATTTCACTCAGCACGTCGACATGCTATGTTTGGAGGCTACAAAACATATCATTTAATAATATTTTTACTCAAAATTTGATTCTCAAATGTGTCAAATTATCTCTTCTATTTTATAATTTGAACTTTTCAACCTATCAAACCTGTAACATATCTACAAAAATAAAAATTTCTATTTTAAAAGTGGATATTGTTCATGAAAGTGATGGTTTGATACCTGAATGCCATATAGACTACACAATTTGGTACGTGCATTATCACATAAACTATAAAATTGGTTTTACATGAGAAAGTTGAATGGTTGTGAATGATTCACATGATGTGATGGTTCATGCTGTGGCATTTGAAAATGAAAAACTAATTTTAATACATGACAAAAGAGAACTCCCCATGCATGTAGAAAGATTAAATCACGGTGTACTTGTCTAGCACGATCGACAACTGAGTCTCTTTCTTCCCAGCTGGGCACGCCATCTCCGAAGCCATACCGAGAAAATTGATGCAAATCGAAGCTCCTCTTTCAACAAGGTGCAGCAAAGAAGCAAAGTTGCAGTCAAGATCCCAGTTTCTAGATAAGGCTTGTGGTCATAATAGAGAGATTTTTTTTTAAGAGTGTGTGTATGCATAGAAGAGTTTCTGCTGCCAAGAGCATGCTCAAATCTGTAAGGCCCCTGTTATGAGGAGAAGCCATTATTGAGCACGGTTGTTAGTATGGGGTCTACTGTGAGACCATGATGGTTAGGAGATGGCTAGATTGCATAGCAGGAAGTCCTGGGGGGTTTGGGGAGCAGAGCCCCCCGACGCTACGACCTCTTCATGATTTGGCCTTCCGACTCTCTATGCGAAAACACACTTTTGGTGTTTTGCATCCCTTTTTGTCCTTTGGCTGTTTGCTCTCTTAGGAGGTGGTCGCTACTAAATAACTACCTCTTTGAGAAGCATTCATCAGCAGTTGGAGCATTCTGTTATTGTGTAGATCAGTCATCCAGAGTCTATAGAAGATCGCCATTGAAACCCTTCTTGTACGCGATTTCTGTCTGTCTTCTGCAGGAGTGGAAGGGTACTCAATTCTCTGGCCTATCTCAACAAAAGCTGAAATTCAGTTCTTCAGCGATGTCAGAAAATGTAAAACTTCAAAATTCATAGTGCAATCTGCTACTCCCTTGTGGTCCTTAGCAGGTTTGAGAGTTCGAACTCCAGAATTTACAAATTACAAAGAAAGAGGATCAACAAAGAGCTAAATATAACAGAAAGTTTGCAAATACACACAAATGCACTTTCAACATCTCCTTTCAAGACATTCTTCAGTACTTTGCAAACGTATCATCGAGTAGAGAAAGGAACAAGGGGAAAATAACTGTTCCTAATGAAAATTCTCTTATTCAGCACGGGGTTCAGACTTTGACATTCAGATTTTTTCTTTACAAGTCCCCTGAAGATCAGGTAAAGTGTTACATGAACAGTCTCGTATGATGCGGTGCAAGAGCTTTTGCAGCTGTTTTACTTAAATTTGACCGGCCATCTTGATTAAATCCATAAGAATGTGTACAAAGGTTCCAAGTGACAGGCAAGAGGTATAGCTTATACAAGCATTTCACAGCTTTGTCATTTGAAGGATACAGTTTGACACATTAAGGCCGCTCTCTCAACAAAAATAAGCACTATTTCTGCTAAAGTTTTCTTATATGAAGGCTTACCAGGTTGTATTATCATATGACAAATCACGAACTTCACGAAACAAAATAGCTTAATATAGGCCATTGCACGTTCCCAAACGGGGAGTTAACCAGATGTTCATATACTATAACGAAGGCCAGTGCCATCATGACAATACTACAGTGATGGGAATGCCACACGGACAAATCTATGTAGCAAAACGTCCTGTAATGAGCTTTTTATGGAAGCTTTTCTGTTAGATAGTACAAGATGTAAAGCATGCCTTGTGGCAAAGGAAGCAGCAACAAACCAAATCACCTCAATTGATGATTCCAAATATCACAGAACCTTTTTTAAAGCTGCCAGGGATGCCTCGAGGCACTTCAACTCAGATGCCCATTCAGGCTTTATAGTTATGGGTTGCACTTTTCCAACATGATGATGGAAATCTCTCCTAGACTCATCGTCTATAATCTTTCTCTCTCTCCTAGAGACTTTTTTCGATCTGCGACTTGATTTAGATCGCTCAATGGTTGCTTTCTTTATTGCTTCCAAAATGGACTCTCCCATTGAGGAGCAGCCGTTTCCAGTTTGCTTTTCCAGATGCTGTAATGCTTGAGGTGGGACCTTGGAAGTCTGGTCTACTATATAGACTTCTTTACTCAAGGCTCGCCCAACTCCAGAGGGTCCTTTCTCCTCCATGAGACGCTGAGTTCTAGTGGCCATTTGACTATCAGTTGTGCATGTTTGTACTTGTTCTTTGCTCTTGTTTGAAGGATTCAGGAGATCAGATGTGAGAATATAATTGTTGTTTTTAACAGACTGCTGTGCATAATTAGGTCCAGAAATCCCAGAATTAGAAAACTTAGCAAAGATTGGCTTCCCATGGATAGACATTCTAGAAAGAAGTTCAATGGCCAATTCTCCATCAGAGTGTGGATTCAATTCACAAAAGCCATATCCCCGACACGATCCTGTTTGATTAACCATAAGCTTCCAACTTGACAGTCCAGGGACGCTCTGCATGATAGTATTAAACTCTTTTGTGGTGAGCTGAGTTGGTAAATTTGACAAATAGATTTGTATCTTAGCTTCAGAAGAGACTCTGTCATCTGAAGTTGATTCAGGAAGGGGTTTGCTTTTCATGTCAGAATCAGACACCTTTCTGGGAAGTTTCGTTGAAACCTCCTCGGGCAAAGATATCAAATTATTTCTTATATAAGTGGGTGATGGAAGCTTGAAATCTTCCTGATTTGATGTGGTTCTATCTTGAACATGTGATTGTAGATGGCTATACTTAGGTAGACTTTCAGATGTGGTTGAATTTTGAAGCAGTTGAGCTTTAAGGGCAGCCAACGCGGCGAAACCTTGGACAGAACCCTCATCATCTCTGTTTTCGAAAACTATTCTATCTTTTTGCAATTTTGAAGACTCGGTTCGATAGTCTGATCTGCCAATGCTTTTCTCTTGCTCTTTGCCACGTCCTTTTCCTTTATTTCGAATCTTCTGTTTCGGTTCGAGTTTGGCGGCTGGGCCAGACTTGCTTTTCGCTGTAATGGGATTAGAGAAAGTATTGCCATGTTTTATATTCACCAATATCAAAGATTTAACAAACGAATTTGTTGAGAAATTCAACCTAACTCTTCCACTAGCATATTGAACTTGGAGATGTAAACAACTTGAATACAAGAGGTTGTAGCTACTTGCTTGTTGGAAAGCGCAGCAAATTGTCACATAACTGTTCTGTTTCCTTGCCAAATCCTTGTACCCTGAGCCACCTCTGCAACTCGAGTGCAAGCTGCAGTTGAACTTGGAAAGATCTTCAGACCTTGCATGTTGGTGAGCAATCAACAAAGGTGCGGTCTGAATTTCCATTGCTGCTACTGAGCGCCATCTCTCCATAGGTGCTCTTCAAGTTAGCAACCCTAAGATCACCAGATTCATGCCAGACTTCCTTCAGCTTGCCTTAAGGCGATACTGACAAGCTACACTCATATTCAGCATCTGCAAATTGATGGCTAGGGATCACACACTTCCACAAATACGCCTCTTTGTGGCTGGACGAAACCCTAATTTCTATGCTCTGAAAATCGAAATTCAAAGAACACAGCTTACAGAAGAAACGGAGCAATTTCCATGATATATTGAATAGATGATCTGCATTTGCTCCTCACATA
Source organism: Diphasiastrum complanatum (assembly GCA_029204225.1). Classification (NCBI taxonomy): domain Eukaryota; kingdom Viridiplantae; phylum Streptophyta; class Lycopodiopsida; order Lycopodiales; family Lycopodiaceae; genus Diphasiastrum; species Diphasiastrum complanatum. The sequence goes on from MU833296.1 coordinate 23,849, forward strand.
GAATCACCATCATCATATTTGTCCACAGAATTTGAAAGAGGTTAATAAATTCTTCCATACTACTCGCAACTTTGAAGGCAAATTGCGATCCACATAAAAGTCATGGGAAAAAAAGTATTGAGTGTCTCCATTTTCAGTCTCTTACAACCATATAAGCCGCACATAGTAGGTGGATGCATTTGCCCCTCTCGAAAAGTTTTGATCTCAACCATCCATCTTCAAGTGCTACATGAGGTATCCTTCATCCAACTGTCAATTATCGGCTTGTAGCATGTTCCAACGGTTAGGTATCGGCTTGTAGCAGGTTTCATTGCTCTCTAGCTCGGCCTGCTATTGCCCATAGCCAACCTCCTCATGAAGGATATCTAGTACATATACTTGGTAAGTGGCTAGTCTTCTCGTGAAGTAATAACATGAACACTTAGAGAGATCAATTAACATTGGATGTGAAACTCCCAATATGGTTCGAAGTGCAGTTATAAACAAATCATTGTTGAGTCGCAAGAGTGGAAGAACTGGATGTGCAACCAACCAAGCCCCTGCGCCTGGACTAGCACAAGAAAGAAGACGAGCTCTAACTGCACCAGAAGGTGAATCATTGATAAGTTGACCGAAGGAATAAGTGTGAAAATGCTCCATAATAATCATTGATAATCAGTTGGCTTGGCATCCAAAGTTTCTTTGGTCCTAGGTTCGAGCCTCCCCTTGGAAACCAAGAAGCATAATAGTTTTCTGAAAAACCAGTCGCTGATTTGTCACCAAAGATTCGAAGGGAGGCACAAAAGGTTGTACAAGCGGTGAAAGTGAACCTCGAGCAGTGCGATGTGCGTGTTGATGAAAAGCAAAATTGCCAGTCTCCACATGAGCCACCACCATATCAAGAAGAAGAGGCTGGTTACCCTGCTGAAACCTGGAAACTAGTGCAAAGGTAACAAGAGCCCAACTTAGCAACTGGTGCGATGCAAGCATAAGATACTAGGCCAACACCACCAGAGGAGGCAGGAAGAGAAATTTGCCGCTTAGAAAACTGACCTTCACAAGTGCCAAAGGTTCCTGGCCCCAAAATGCGACTAAATACGCCCAATAAAATATCATCAAAATCTCGAAGTAAGGATCATATGTCAGGGGAAGGAGAAACACAATAGTAGAAGATAGCTAGGACGTTGAGCAAAGCACTGAGTGAGAATTCCAAATGCAACTTGAGAATTACCAAGCTTTGGCAACAAATCAGAATGACGAGCAAATCCATCCAGAACTTGCCGCATAAATGAAGTGACATATCTAGAAGAACCAATGGGAACACCCAATGCCTTAATCCCAAGTTGAGGGGGGAAAAAGCTGTAGCTGTAGCACGCAATGCATGATAATGTGCCAAAGCAAAGAGAGAGGACCACCTAAGGGATCCCCCTGTCGAGTTCCCTCAACAGAAGAAATGACGGTAATATCACCAGTACGAGAAGTATGACTAAAGTATAAAGGAGAATTTTTAGATTAGAAGCCCCGCACAAAAGGAATGAGCATAGCAAGAGTATCTTGAGCACCACGGAGTTCTTGAAATATAGTCATCCTCGAAACAGAGTTGAAAGCATTAGCAACATCAACTTATAAAACTACCCAGTCAGGATGAAGATCCAAAATTGCACGTAAAGCATGAACGACGGCCACCAGGAGTAGCACACCCAAATTGAAAAGGAAAAAGATGAGCATGAAAAGCTTCTCGAAACTGGAAACAAAGTTGCCACTAACCTGTATAAACATTCGCCCATTGCGATTGGATGCACACCACCAGAAGCTTTATCCAATTCTACAAGACAAGCGACACCAAGAATATGAGCAACTAAATTAGGGATCTGTCCATATGCAATGAAGTTGCACACCTTGAAGAAAAGATCAAAGCCACTAGCAGAATCATCTGGAGAAAAACAATCACGTAGATGCTCAAATACCATTCCTGAAGGCCCACCAGTTGAGAGGCGAGGACTACAAATAAGTTTGCATCAGAAGCACATCTAGAAAATTTATTTGACAAAAAGAAACCATATATTTGTTTATACCAAACTCTTGCTCCTTGCTTTAGCCCATACGAAGCCTTCTTCAGTCTACAAACCTTGTTTTCTGAACCTGGTAATTCAAAACCTGGTGGCTGGAACACATAGATCTCCTCTTCAAGGTATCCATTCAAAAAGGCAGACTTCATATCCATCTGAATAATCTTCCATCCCCTAGTAGTAGCTGAAGCAATGGTAGTACGAATAGTAGTTATTATAGCTGTGGGAGCAAAGGTTTCCTGAAAATCAAAACCTTTAACTTGTGAAAATCCTTGAGCAACAAGCCTGAATTTATACTTCTCAAGAGTGCCATCAGATTTGTACTTGACTCTCCAAATCCACTTGGTGCCAATGATTTTCCTGTTATGAGGTCGGTCTACAAGCTCCCAAGTTTGATTTTTAATAATGCTATCATATAAGCTTGCATGGACTCCTTCCATTCTAGACTAGCCATAGCCTCATCTTGTTGGCTCATGTATTTTCATAATTTCATCCATTAGTGCCAAGTTCATTTATCTCCTCTACTCTCCTTAATCCTATTTTAATCTACCTCCATTCATGTTGCATTTTTACTCATGTTGTCGCACAGTCTGCATATTTACATGTAAAATAAGATAGGCGAAAAGCAAGGAAGTTGCCTCTTGCTTTGCATTTACTATTGATGGTTCCACAAGAAACAATTGGCTATGTCTTGTCTCTTCAAGTTTTATGGTGCATGCGTATTTTCCATCATGCAAAGCTTTTTGGAGTTATGGAGTAATGAAAGGAATGCATTATATGGAGTCTTGTTCAAATATAAGCCTAAGATTGTGTACCTTAGTGTTCTTGAAGGTTATTTTGCATAAATACAAGTAAATTTCCACAGGCGAAAAAGGCGAAAAACGCCACACTGTGTTTTTACACGTGATTTGTGACAAGCGAAAAAGGTGACACTGCCTTACCAAATGCCGAAGGTGCCCTTACAAAAAAGGAAAGACACCCTGTAAATCAAATCTTAAGGCATTTGTCAGAGTGTCGCATTTTTCGCATCTTCACCAACGTTCATTTTAGCAAAGGCTGACGTCATGGCCTTTTCACGCTCATCCCATGCAACTGTGCAAATAGATTTGACAACGACAGCAGCCACCCACGATCTCCTAGAGACAGCACATCCACTTTGTACTTTTTTCATTTGCACACCTGTAAAATTGTATATATATTGAATACCATTTGCGTATTCTATACATGTGAGATAACAACGTGTGTGAAGCATCAGAAGCTTATCAGAGATAGACGAAGTAGATGCCCTCGCGCATCGATTCTTTGTATTGTCAGTAATAGGTTTATTCCCTTTTCACAGATTGGATTAGCTTTGTAGAGCACGCGGTTTCTTCCGCTATTGTCTTGTGCTCAACAACATTATTGACCTGTATATTTTGTTATACTTAATTTGATAACAGCTCTGTTTGTTCTGCGTTCAGATTTGTGTCAATATTGCTATGCTTTTCTACATTCTGTCTGACTCTCTTATTGCTTAATCTGGTAGTCTATTCTTAGCGAATTATTATTAGTCTAGTTGTTCGCGACTAATATTAAGTCTTGCCTTCTGCGACTAATTCACGACTGATTATCAGTCGAGCTCAATCTAGCTCTTCGCGAATCATTAGCGACAAATAATTTGTCTAGCTATTCATGACAAATTATCCTTCTGATGTTTTGTTGCTTAATGTTTAGCTACGTAATCAGATCGACCATGATTTTTATCACTAACATTCTATTTGTTTTGATAGGCGTAGTCATGCTTAGGAAAAGAGTAATATAGCTCATTCCGCTGCGCACGAACACTTTTCGTTTGAGTTCGTTTCTCGTTCGAGTTTTGAGTTCGTTTCTTTTCGAGCTATTTTAGTTTCTCAGACTCAGACACCCTCTTTCTCCAACATGGTATCAGAGCTATTTTTGTAGCCTGATAAGCTTCCACAATACAAGACTTTACCAGCTGATAGAGTAATTGTCTTCTTGTTCTGTAATCCATTACCGGATTTTTATACTTAGGTTACTGATAGTTTTTCCTATCACTTAGACTAATCTTCCACATGGATTCCCAAGGGAAAGCCAGTCCTATCATGGACAAGCTTGATGGAGCCAAATACCATCTGTGAAAATTTAAGATGAAAACTGTACTAATGGCTAAAGAATTGTATGACGTTGTTACAGGTGCAGAAGGGACCCGAAGCAGACGACTCAACAATCGCCAGATGGAAGCTGAAGGATGGAAAGACTTTCACGCTGATCATACTCAACATTATGGATACCCAGATCGGCCATGTTTCCGAGGCCCAGACATCGAAAGAAGTCTGGGACATCTTGAGCACACTATACGAAGTGCGAGATATAACTTCCAAGCTACATTTCAGGAAGAAATTTTACTCCCTCAAGATGGCGAATGGTGATTCCCTGTTCTTGTTAGAAATCAATGATAAACTTCATTGTTACTGTTTACGATGTACATTAATGTTGATAGATGTGACCAGCTGTCATTAGCCGTAGGCTAGTCTATTAGTCTACTTGTATATTTTCTCTCTCCATCAGGGTTCAGGGTTTATTTGTACATTTTACATTCTGGATGAGTTAGTGTGATAAAGTGATAGTGCGTGTTCTTCTTCCGTCTTCTTGTGGTGATTGCTTATGGTGAATGCTTGATGTTGCATATCTGATCCTTGACATGGTATCAGCGTGCTTGATTTGTAGATACAACTTCTCACAGGCTCCGCAATGAAGTGAGAAAGTCCAGAGTTCAAGGCTCTAGTTGAAAACAAATAGGTTGTTATATTAAGACTCTCAAATCAAATGGTGGCGGTGAGTATTTTTTAAACAATGTTTATAAATTTTTGCAAGGATCAGGGGATCAAGAGACAAACTACTACACCCTATTCACCACAACAGAATGGAGTTGTAGAATGGAAAAACAGATCCATTGTGGAGATGGCTAGGGCAATGCTTGAGAGCAAGGATTTGCCAAATACTTTTTGGACAAAAGCATGCAACACCGCTACTCATATCTTGAATCGGTGTCCTACTAAGTACGTGGAGGGTAAGACACCTTACGAAGCTTTTACTGGAAAGAAACCTAATGTTTCTCATTTACGAGTATTTGGTTGTAATGCTTACGCTCATGTGCCTGATGAAAAATGAAAGAAGCTGGATGCAAAAGCCGTTAAGTGTATTTTCCTTGGATATGATAAAAGAGGAGTGCTGGATGAAGAGGTGTACTTAGTACAACCTCAAGGATTTGTTGAGCCAGGGAGAGAGCATCTTGTTTGTAAGCTCAACAAAGCCATTTATGGATTGAAGCAAGCCCCACGGGCATAGTACTCTTGCATTGATGAACACTTCAAGCAAAGAGGAATGGTAAAGAGTGATACTGATTCTAATCTTAACATTCTAAGGCAGGATTCAAATATAGTGTTCATTGTCTTGTACGTGGATGATTTGATTATTATAGAAAGTAATGAGAAGTTAATCGATGAAATCAAATCAGATCTTTCCAATGCATTTGACATGACTGATCTAGGATTGATGCACTATTGTCTTGGCATTGAAGTATGGCAAAAGGAAGACATGGTCTTTCTTACACAAAGAAAATATGCACGAGATTTGCTTTATAAGTCCAATATGCAGGATTGTAAGCCTTTGAGTACACCTATGGATGTCAACATGAAGCTTAATGCATATGATGAATCTGAGAATGTGGATGCTTATTTATATAGATAGCTGGTGGGTAGTTTGATTTATTTGACACACACATGACCTGATATTTCTTATGCTGTTGGTGTTGTTAGTCAATTTATGCAAGATCCTAGTCAAGCACACTGGAAGTCTGCTAAACGTATTATCAGATACATTCGAAGGACATTGAATTTTGGTTTGAAGTATGATCAGCCTAAAGTGCCAATGTTGGTAGGTTATACAGATGTCGATTGGGCAGGTAATATTGATGACAGAAGATCTACTAGTGGTCATACATTTAGTTATGGTACAGCTGCAATTTCATGGAGCAGCAAAAAGCAACCTACAGTAGTCTTATCATCGACGAAAGCTGAATATCGAGCACTCAACAATACACAAGAAGTGGTATGGTTACAAAGATTGCTTGTGGATTTAGGTCAACCACAGGTGGATGCGACTACTATATCTTGCGATAATCAAAGTTGCATTCACCTTGCCAAAAATCCAGTTTTACATGCTCAAACCAAGCACATCGAAATACACTACCATATTGTTCGAGAGAAATTTTTTGATAGAGCCATTGATCTTGTTTTTTGTAAATTTGAAGATCAAATGACAGATATTTTGTACTAAGTCATTAAGGTAGATGTAAATTTGAGAGGTTTCGAAGAATGTAATTTTATCATTGAGGGAGAGTGTTAGAAATCAATGATAAACTTCATTCTTACTGTTTACGATGTACATTAATGTTGACAACTGTGACCAGTTGTCCAGCTGTCATTAGGGGTAAGCTAGTCTATTAGTCTACTCGTAGGTTTTCTCTCTCTATCATGGTTCATGGTTTATTTGTACATTATTTTAAATTCTGTATGAGTTAGTGTGATAGAGTGATAGTGCGTGTTCTTCTTCCGCCTTCTTGTGGTGATTGCTTATGGTGAATGCTTGATGTTGCATATCTAATTCTTGACAATTCTGCGTTCAAATTTGTGTCAATATTGCTATGCCTTTCTACATTTTGTCAGACTCTCTTATTGCTTAATTTGGTAGTCTGTTCTTCGCGAATTATTATTAGTCTAGCTGTTCACGACTAATATTGAGTCTTGCCTTTCGCGACTAATTATCAGTCGAGCTCAGTCTAGCTCTTCGCGGATCATTCGCGACAAATACTTTGTTTAGTTGTTCGCGACAAATTATCCTTCTGATGTTTTGTTGCTGAATGTTTGGCTACGTAATCAGATCGACCGTGAATTCTATCACTAATGTTCTATTTGTTTCTGATAGGCATAGTCATGCTTAGGAAAAGAGTAATATAGCTCATTTTGCATTATATTCTCTTCCAAGTGATTTGTAGATCGTGTGAAGAAGAGGCATATACCGAGAAGTATTTGCAAGATTTGGTGCTTGTCTTGGCCTTATTTGCTGTTGGCGATAATAATCTTTCAAGTAATTTATGAATTATAAAGCAAATGCTATATCTAGTTAGTAGTTATACTCCAGAAGTATTTGCAAGAGTTGGTGCAAGATTTGCATCCTACTGACCTTTGCAGTTTAGAATGTAGTAGAAATGAAGCTTACCTGGGTTCAGAGTGATTGCCGTACAATGAATGTGTCAGTTAATATTTGAATTTAAGAAGCTGTGAAAATGGAGAGCCCTTGATATTCTCTTTTTGAGTGCAATCTCAAGTTTAACCAACGAGTCTTGTAATTCATTGCCATACAATGAATCAGAACATGCACTAAGTCGAGCCTTGTCCAAAAAATTTTCTTGAACTCAAAGAAAAGTCAAGTGCAATTGGAGCTCTACTATGAGGATGAGCATCTGCCTTCAGTTTTGATTTTCTCCAATTGAGTGAGTTTAGAGTCCTAATCGTTGTTCCACAGATGTTAATATAGTGTCAATCATGGCATGAAAATAAAGCAGAGGTGGAACCAGCGCAAGCCTGACCGAAGGAATGGTAGAGAAGACAGATTATGTAGAAATAGAAATTAATAAAGGTAAAATTTTGAATTTATATAAACACCAATCAGACTAGGAATGTGAAGAGTATATATTACTTCTTCAGAAATATCAAAACATATTTGCTTGGTCGATGGATAATTTAATAGGAATACCAGTTAAATGGAGAGAACATAGAATAGATCTTATTCAGGGAACAATACTTGTTAGGCAGCACTAATATAGATTAAATCCGAAGTATTCCTTGTTAGTTAAAGACAAATTAGATAGATGTCTTAGAGCGGGTATTATATATCCTGTTCTAAGTAGTGAGTGGGTGTCACTGATAGTTATAGTATCTAAGAAGAAGACAAACAGGATTAGAGTTTGCCAAGATTTTAGAAAACTAAATGCTGTTACAGCAAAGGATTATCATCCTCTGTCTTATACAGATACCATTCTTGACCAGGTAGCTGGTCATGAACGTTATAGTTTTTTAGACGGATTCTCAGGTTATAATCAAGTTTTTATTACGGAGGAAGATAGATCCAAGACCGCTTTTACCATTGATTGGGGGACGTTAGCGTATACGCGAATGTCCTTTGGTCTTTGTAATGCACCTGCCACATTCCAACGTATGATGACGAACATTTTTCAAAATTTTTTACGTAAGTTTTTAGAAATTTTCATGGACGACTTCTACAGTGTCTATTCATTAACTAAAGACCATTTAGATGCATTAGAGAAGACATTGAGAAGATGTCAAGAGCCATCTCTTAAATTGCATCCGGCCAAGTGTTATTTTGGGATGAGGGAAGGCATCCTGTTAGGACATAAAATTTTGAAGGACAACATTCAAGCCGACATCAAAAAAGTAAAAATGATTTTAGAGTTATTAGAACCAACCAATCTACAAGAGCTTAGAGGATTTCTAGGTACACGTAGAATATTATCGTATGATAAATAAGGATTATGTCATAGTAGTAACTCCTTTAACAAGCTTATTAAAAAAATCTATTGAGTATCATTGGTCACAAGACCATCAACAAGCTTTTGATAAGTTAAAACAGTCATTAGCAGAAGCAACTAGAGTTAGACCTCTAGACTGGGCTAAAAAGTTCCATGTATATGTAGATATATCATCATTTGCAATAGGTGTAGTGCTTAGTCAGAGAGATGACCAAAATATAGATTATCCAATTTATTATGCGGGTAGGCAACTTGCAGTATCAGAAAAGAACTATTTAGCTACGAGCATGAAGCACTAGAATGATTTATTCAGTAAAGAAATTTAGACATTATCTTTTAGGATACCCTTTCGTTTTTCACACAAATCACTATGCATTGAAACATTTAGTAAATAAACTTGATCTTTCAGGTAGGGTAGCTAGATGGGTTTTGTTATTAGATGAGTTTAATTATGAAGCAGAATTAAGAAGAGGCAAGGATCATCAAAATGCTGATTATATATCTCGCCTCCAAATGAAAAATTAGTTTGATCCCATTTCTAATGAATTTTCGGATGAACATATAATGCATATTCAATCGGAAACATCAATTTATATGGACATTATTAATTATTACAGGACCAGATTTATCCTGATCATTTTAATAAATAGCATAAAACTGTTTTCCTTTCAAAAGTAGGACCTTATACAATTATAAATAAAATATTATATAAATTAGGAGCCGACGATAGCCTTCGTCGATGTTTAGAACCAACCGAGACGACCACTGAAATAAGTGCATTATATGAGAAATATTCGGAGGGTCACTATGCTCTTAAAAATACTATGAGAAAGATCCTTAATGCTAAATATTCGTGGCCTACCATCTATAGAGATGTTGAATTATTCATTCAAAAATGTGATGCATGTCAGAGGATGGGAAAACCCAGCTTCGCGACACATTGGCTACTTACTCCAATTATTCCCTTAGCACCTTTTGAGAAGTGGGGGATAGATTTTGTAGGGCCTATCAAACCGATCACTCATAAAACTCGTTGACGTTACATTCTTGTTGCTACGGACTATGCTACCAAGACGGTAGAGGCCGAAGCCATAGTTAAAAATGATGCTAAGACTGTAGCAAAGTTTTTATTCCAAAACATTATTACACATTATGGATGTCCCTTAGAACTCGTTAGCGATAGGGGAATCCATTTCCTTAATCAAACCATCGAGGCTATGTTGTCATACTTCTCCATTACACATCACCAAACCACTCCATATAATCCTAAAGCGAATAGGCTTACGGAGTGGGCAAACAAAATTTTGTGTAAAATTTTGAATAAAGTAACGGAAACGCATTCTTCTGATTGGGATCAGAAGTTACTATCTGTCTTATAGGCATACAGAACTGCCGAAAAGATCACAACTAGGCAGACTCCATACTATCTTGTGTATGGAATGCATCCCATATTACCAATAGAATTCGAAGTTCTGACATTTCACATTAGTAATGAAGAGCGAATGGATGAACATGATAGTCTCCGGGAGCGAATGATAGCTTGGAGGAGGATCGTCGTCTTTCATTAATCGAGACTGAACGAGTTTAGAATAAAAGAAAAGAAATTTTTGATCAATCTATTAAAAAAAATAAAAATAAAACGAGGGGACTGCGTGCTTCTGTATGGTAACAGACACATGTTGTTTCTTGGGAAATTACATACCAGATGCATGGGACCTTACAAAGTCATCGAAGTTTTTAACAATGGATCACTTCAGTTAGACGATCTTGAAGGACATTTACTTGATACTCGAGTAAATGGCTCAAGAGCGAAACGCTACTATGACTAATTTCTGATGAATATGGCAAGTTCAGTTTTTTTGCGAAATTTGCAAAAATTGCGGAATTTCCGATACTATTCACATTTCATCCAGTTTGAAAAATCCGTCACCTTTGGTCCAATAATTTTCACTACAGTTTGCGAAATTTGCGACACTTGTACCTTCGCATTCTTTGCTCATATGTTGTAACAAAATTTGCGACACTGTTCACATTTCATCCAACTTGTTATTTCCACTGTTAGTCAATCCTTCAACTTCGCAAAATGTGTGAAAAAGGCGACACCTTTGCTACATTTGTATTTTCTGCTGCATTTTTTGTGAAAATGTCGACACCTTTGCTTCGTCACTGTCACTATATTCCTTGCGAAAAATGTGACATCATTCTGGAATATGGTATGTTAAGTAAATCCACCATTTTTGGGAAAGCGAAAATTGCGACACTTCAACCTTTGCATTTTTCGGAATTTACCTTCGTCCATCTTTAACCTTCGGGAAATTTGCGAAAAATAATAGTATTTTGCTAGTATGTTGCATATCATTTTGTTACGTTCCTTTGTTTCCATCATGTTTTCATGTCGATAGCATGTTGGAAATATGCAAAAAACCCGACACCTTTGCGTTTATAATTTTCATGATAGTTTGCGAAAAATGCGACACTATTTTTAGAATTTGTTATGTTGCTCAATTTACCATTTCGGCAAAGCAAAAAGTGCAACATAGTCAACCTTCGCATTTTTCGCTCATACATTTTTTCGCCCATACATTTTTCGCTCTTACATTTTAACAAAAAAAGCGATAGTCTTCGCTACCAATATCAAAAACATTGTTTCATAGATTGTGTATATTATTTATTTTCACAGTTCAATACTCATAAATACCGAGCTGAACTTTTGCGAACTGAGCGAAGCATTTGTGTATTTTGTTTATTTTCCATTTATTTTTGTTTTTTAGGACTAGATACTTTATTGTTGAGTCTGTACCTTCAAGACGAAGGACACACTTTGATTAAATACTTGTCTAATCCGCCGATGTATCATCAATATACCAAAAACCTCAAACACTTTTGTTTTTTTTGCCACCTCTTTTCCATCACTCTTGCTTTCTGATTTCGTGAACTTTTACGATTAAGCTCTCTTCCACCATCGCTAGTTTACCATTACTATCGTCATGGCGATTGTGTTCAAAACACACCCAAAACCAGTCTTATCGATTTTGCAGCCATTAGCCACACGAGCACGGATTGAAGGAATCCTTCAATTCGATCCATCGGTAATTCTTACAGATGTGTGCCACGAGCTAATTCAAAATCTAAGCGAAACAGAGGAGGGACATATTTCCACCATTGTCCGAAATCAAGAGATTGTTATTACAGAGGGATTTTTTTGTCGTGCCTTAGGTTTGCCTATGGATGGCAGTATGCCTGTTACCAAGCCCGACTTCATCACTGGGAGCAGAGCTTTTCAGGAGGAAGCTTATCTCGAGAAAAGGGGATATAAGCTCTCGTATATCAGAGACCCCAATCTCAAGAGCTTCATGCAGTTTGCTCTTGTTTCCATATTCTTACCGGAGCAAGAGTACACTATTTCCAATATAAATATGAAATACTTGTTGAGACCTTTGAACGAAGAACCCATTGCCTTCGGACAGATCGCTTTTAAGCAATTCTATAAATTAGTAAAGAGTAATCAATTTTCCAGGCTTGGATTGCAGTTTGGTATTCTGTGTATGCATGCCGGTGTTCTGTCTGTGCAGGAAGATATCAGAATTGCACCGATGCTACCAGAATTAGCCCCTTCAATTGAGGGTGATTCACAAATGAGAGCATCAAAGGCGACCACCACAGAGATTGCATCATCATCAAGCCAACAACAAGGAAGCTTAGTGAGGATTGTGAAAAATACAGATCCTAAGTGGATCTAAACTCCAAGATCATTGGCTTGAATGCTTGCACTCCAAACTACATAAGCTAGGAATTGGCAACACATTCTATGCTACCTAGAATGCAAAGAACTTGATCAAAAAGCATTTATCACAAATGGAAACTTCCATAAACATCAAGTGCGGCCCAAAATAGCATTATACAGTCCATAATACATCAGCCTATCACTTTTGGAAAGCACCTAAGATCATACACAATAGCTTGAAGACAATACACACAACAATGCTCTCAATGGAGGAAGAAACAATGACAATGATCTATTGATCTCAATGAAGCATACAAAAGGTTTCTCCAACCTGTTCTCCACGAATTTCAGCCTAATATAGGTGAGAGAGATGACTCTCTCTCCTCTCTCTAGAACTTAGGACCCAATTTTAGGACACCAGTAACCTAAAATAGCCAATTTTGGCCTATATGTCCAAATAACATGATTTTAGTGTCATTTAGAAGGTCCCGAAGTTTGAGACTTCTTCAACATGAAATATATACTAGAATAAAAGTATCTAGGTCTCTTTCACACGTGTGAAAGGTTAGATCCAAAACTATGTACAAAAATTGCCAATTTAGGCCTCAAACTAGCTAGGAAATGTTGACAATTTTCACACTCCCTCTTCAACTTAACTTGCTAGTTTTACAACACTACTTTGCTCCAACCTAAGAATGATCTCCATCATGATGATAGATCTCTTTTCAAGTGTTCTAATATGTACAATATGAAGTACAACATAATTGATATAGATAATAGTGCCCATATAGGATGCTTCACTATTTCTTACATCAATTTTACATAGAATGGTGAACAAGATACATGTAAAAGAACATAGAATAACAATGAAAGGATTCCTCCATGTATCCACCTTTGAGTTCTCTGTAAAACAGCAGCAAACAAGTTGTAAGTGAAAGTAACCAACAGGTGTTTGCATGCCTCGTCCACATTCCACTATGCCCATAGTGAATGCACCATGTATCTCCATGAATGAACCTCCATCACCACCTTGCCTTTGTAGATCTCCAATCCACGAAAGCCCTTGAGTGAATGAATGCCAAAATGATGTGTTCTCTGTTCCATTTGAATGAGCAAAACCTGAACTTGAAATACTTGAAGTATCTCCACAAGATTTGCATATAACGCTTGATCCTACATTGTCAACAATTTGCCAATTTGCCAACACTAGGATGCTAGATCTTGAACACTGCTCAAAAGTAAACATATTGACCACTTCCATATCTTTTGAGATTTGAATGAATGCATGTACTTGATCATAAAAACCAGCAATGATAACTATTCCATCTCCAAGATCCAAAAGATGCAAAACTGTGGAACTAGTTTCATTGAATTTTGACAATTCCAACACATTGACATGACAATGTTCATACATGAGATTAAACAAGTAAGGTAGAGTAAAAGGACACTTCCTTGCTGCTCCAAGAACCTTACTTGAACCTTCAAGGACCTGTAAAAACAGATCCAAGATGCTTTGCCCATGTGGCTCCCCTTTCATGCTTTTGACTAGCTTCCAATTGCTACTTGCCTCTTGATGTTGATGAAGCAATTCAAGATCAACATCTTGATCTTCCAATAAAACATCAAGGACTTTGCATTTATAAACATCTTCAGATCTGAACCTCTGAAGATACTCCCTCTCAAACACATGATTAACATCCCACAAGATCTCATCATTGCTTGATTTCAACCTTTCACTATAGTTAGTGAAAACAATGTCACCATCATAAACCAAAAGATAGATTTCTACACTTCTATCCAACATGAAGTAGAGTAGATGAAGTTGAGTATCAAACCTAATAAAACCAGCCCATTTGAGCTCAAACCAAACCTCAACGAGATCTTCCTTGCCTTGAAGAAATTGCCACTTGAGTTGCTCCATGTAAATATCTTCTTCAAGATCACCATTCAAGAAGGCATTAGTAACATCCATTTGCCACATATCCCAATCATAAAGAGTTGCAAGAGAGATTAGGATTCGAATAGTTACCATCTTTGCCACGGGTGCAAAGGTCTCATCATAGTCAATACCATATTCTTGAGCATACCCCTTTGCCACCAACCTTGCCTTGTACTTGTTGATTGATCCATCTTGATTTGTCTTGATCTTGAAGATCCACTTACAACCAATTGCCTTCTTGTCCTTTGGAAGCTTTACCAACCTCCATGTGTTGCTTTTGATGAGTGCTTGATGCTCATGATCCATGGCTTGGATCCATTCCTTCTTTTGAATTGCTTCACCTACACAAGTTGGTTCATCAAAAGAGGTAAGAAAAGCAAAGTTAGAGTTGTCCACCACTTGCTTTCCTTTTTCATCATAGGTTAGCCTTGATGGCTTAGCCCTTTGCCTTTGAGTCTTCCTTGAAGTTTGCTTTGGAGTGGCATCTCCATCTTCATCCAAGACATCTTGCACATCATGATGATTAGTAGGCACATCAACATCAACATCAACAACATTGGAAACATTCTCTTCATGAAAGATGACATCCCTACTTATGACAACTTTCTTTGTAGAAGGAATGTACACTTTGTAAGCCTTGCTTACTTCACTATAGCCAACAAACACACCCTTCTTTGATGAAGGATCTTCTTTAGTTCTATCATCAAGTGTGATATTGACAAAACATGTACATCCAAAGATCCTACAATGCTTGACACTCGGCCTTCTACCATAAAGAACCTCATGAGGAGTTTTACCATCCAAGGAAGCACTTGTCCATCTATTACATAGATAGTTAGCACATGCTAAAGCTTCCCCCCAAAAAGACTTAGCAAGATTAGCATGTAGTCTCATTGCCTTGGCACATTCACAAAGGGTTCTATTCTTCCTCTCGGCCACTCCATTCTGTTGTGGAGTCCTAGGACTAGACATCTCCCTCTTAATCCCATGTGCTATACAAAAGTCTTTGAACCTATTTGAGGTGTATTCCCCTCCATTATCAGATCTTAAGCATTTGATCTTTGTATTGAATTGGTTTTCCATTTCATTCTTGAACTTGACAAATGCAGCAAACACTTCATCCTTACTTTTAAGAAGATAGATCCAAGTATACCTACTAAAGTCATCAATGAAAGTTGCATACATCTTTGCCCCACCATTGCTAGTTGTACTAGAAGAATGAATATCAGAATGCACAAGTTGAAAAGCTTCTTTAGATCTAGAAGTAGATCTAGAATAAGCAAGTCTATGAGATTTGGACAAGGCACAATGTTCACAAACACTATTGTTTGCAACAAGACTTTTAGGGAGACCAAGAACAAGCTCTTTCTTTGCCATTACCTCCAAAGATTTGAAGTTGGGATGGCCCAACCTCTTGTGCCAAACTTCTTGGTTTGTCAATTGCTCCCTAGCCATACATCCTTCATGATTAGAGATCACACATGCATCAAGCTTGAAAAGTTTACCATGCCTCCTACCTTGAGCAATCAAGGATCCACATTTACTTATCAAACATGCATCTCCAATGAACTCCACATCAAGTCCTTTGTCAATCATTTGACTTACACTAAGCAAATTCTTAGTGATTGAAGGAATGTACAAAACATTTTCAAGATTTGCTTTCCTATTTGTTGAAAGGGAAATAGGAATAGTGCCTATGCCTTTGATGTCACATTGACCATCATTTGCAGTGTAGATGATGTTACCTTCTCCCTCATAAGTCAATAAGGATGTAAAGTATTCCTTATGTCTTGTCATGTGAGATGAGGCTCCACTATCAATCCACCAAGGATCATTATCATCTATGTTGGCTAACAAACTTGAAGTCATAACAAGTGATTCACATGTGTTATGTTCTTCCTCATCTATTGTAAGATTTCCTTGCCTCTCTCCTTGCTCTCTTTTCTTCTTATAACATTCATTTGCAAAATGACCTTTTATCCCACAATAAAAGCACTTGAACTTTGACTTATTGTTCTTAGTAGAAGAGGAAGAGGAAGAGTGATCATCATGATCAAAGTTACCACCTTTGGACCATTTCCCTTTGCCTTTACCTTTGCCCTTGAATTTGCCTTTTGTGAAGAAAGCCTCTTCACCTCCACCTTGCAAGGATGCACCATCAAGCTTTGATTGCAACCTATGTTCTTCAGCCAATAAGATTTCTTGCAAGTCAACCACACTTGGCAAGACTCTTTGAATGGCAAAACTTTGCACAAGGTTAGCATGTTCATTTAGCAAACCATTCAACATAACTTGGACTATTTCACCATCTTTTATGTTCTCATCAATGCATGCTAAATCATCACTTAGGGACTTAACTCTCAAGATAAATGCATGAGCACTTTCACCCTCTCTTTGCCTACTAGAAAATATTTGTCTCCTTAGGGTCAATACCCTAGATGTGGACTTTGATTCAAAGAGCTTCTTTAAGGCATTCCATGCCTCACTTGCACTTTGACACTTTCCAACTTCCTTGAGAAGTTCATTTGTAACATTCATTTTAATGATATGAAGAGCCCTTTTGGCCTTCTTATCAAACCTTTGTTGCTCTTGAAGTGTGAGAGGTCTCTCTTCAATTTCTGCAACTATGTCCATGAGTTCATTCAACTCAAGTAAGGACTCCATCCTCACTTTCCAAGTAGAGTAGTTTGATGAACTCAACCTTTCACTAGACTCTAGCATGATCCCACCATTGGAAGCCATGATTCTAATGTTTCTTCAACTTTTAGGTTCTGTCCTAAAGCACTTAGCACTCACTTTTCTCTCAACAAATGATAGATAAAGAGATCTATGAAGATTTAGGACCCTAAAACACTTCTATCTTGAACCTAGATGGTTTCCAAGCATAGAAAGGAAGATTGAAACACATGCAACACTTTGCACACACTAAGAATGGATTACAAAATCAAACCAACCTGAACACACTCTTGCTTAAGCTCTCAAACTTTCCAGCAAGTGACCAAATCAAGTTATGGTGTGAAGAGTTACTTGCATTCTTAGAAAATACCCAAAACTAGGATGCCAAGATTACCTAGTAATGAACAAACTTGATCAACATATGATCAACACACTAAGATATTGATTCAACCTGTAAAACCACATGTAAACCACACTTCTAAAAGTTTATAAACTCCAGCAAGTGATAAATACAAGATTTAGAGGTGAATGAATGAGCACACTTAGTGAATCACAAGACTAGCTTCACTATCTTGTCAAATCTTGGTGTTTAGATGTAGATCTAAGATCACTTCACATGAGAATGTTCCTCAACCTGTTAAGAACCTGAAAACACACTTGCATAATGGTTAACACCTTCCAGCAAATGCTCCAATCAAATTACATAAGGAGAGTTACTTACATGCTCAACAAAGTACACCAAAATTTATGCCAAAATTGATGACAATCTTTACAATATGCTCTTCACAATGGAGCTTACAATATGTTCACCCAAAAAAGGGGATCTTTCATCCAAATGGGAGCTTTGCTCAGCCTTTAGGAGAATTACAACTCACTCAAAAGAGCATTTGTCATCCACTTAAGGAGAAGTTTCATCCACTTAAGGAGAGTGTTCATCCAAGAATGGAGATTGTCAACAATAGGATTGAAAAGAACATTGTTAGTATTGAATATGCACAAGCCTCACAATCACAAATGATTAGGTGTTATGATCTGATCCAAAATAGTTTCTTTTCAGCCTCTGATCTTCAATAGACCTGAAATATGCTTTTGATCCACAAGTTCAACTCACAAAACAAAGGTTAGTAAGATTTGATCAACAAAGCAATGCAAAATCATGCTAGAACTTGATCAAACATCCAAATATCACCAAAAATGGAATACTTACTGTAAATAGAAGCCAACCAGCTCTGATACCATGTGAAAAATACAGATCCTAAGTGGATCTAAACTCCAAGATCATTGGCTTGAATGCTTGCACTCCAAACTACATAAGCTAGGAATTGGCAACACATTCTATGCTACCTAGAATGCAAAGAACTTGATCAAAAAGCATTTATCACAAATGGAAACTTCCATAAACATCAAGTGCGGCCCAAAATAGCATTATACAGTCCATAATACATCAGCCTATCACTTTTGGAAAGCACCTAAGATCATACACAATAGCTTGAAGACAATACACACAACAATGCTCTCAATGGAGGAAGAAACAATGACAATGATCTATTGATCTCAATGAAGCATACAAAAGGTTTCTCCAACCTGTTCTCCACGAATTTCAGCCTAATATAGGTGAGAGAGATGACTCTCTCTCCTCTCTCTAGAACTTAGGACCCAATTTTAGGACACCAGTAACCTAAAATAGCCAATTTTGGCCTATATGTCCAAATAACATGATTTTAGTGTCATTTAGAAGGTCCCAAAGTTTGAGACTTCTTCAACATGAAATATATACTAGAATAAAAGTATCTAGGTCTCTTTCACACGTGTGAAAGGTTAGATCCAAAACTATGTACAAAAATTGCCAATTTAGGCCTCAAACTAGCTAGGAAATGTTGACAATTTTCACAGATGTCTTCTCCATCATCTCAATATAAGCCGCTTTCCAGTGCAGAAAGGAGCCGAGAAGCTGAAGAAGAGGAACAAATAGAGATTGTTGCTGAGCAAGGGCAAATTCAAGAAGATATCCAGCAAGAGCCAGCAAAGGAAGATGAACAAATCCCTGATATTCAGCAGGAAAGTGAAAGTGATGTCGAGGAACCAGTCCTCAATGAAGAGTTATACTTGAAGACCTTTGGCACGTTGTTGTCAGACACACAAGCAGCCATTCAACACTTTGTCAGCTTTGAGAAAGTCTCGAGGAAGCTCGGAGCAAAATATGATTCCATTCGAACAGACCTAACCCAGAGGAATGAAGAGTTGAAAGAGGTCAAGGCTGAGCTGAAGCTAAAAAGTAAAGACCTTGAAGTAGCTCAAGTGGAGCTAATAAAAAAAGACACATCTCTGAAAGAAACGAAAGGTAGGTAGGATGCTATGCTGGAGGCACAACATACCCCCTACCTCAACATAGAGCTAGCATAATTAGTACCATTTGACTTTGACTCAGACTTGTAACTTAGACTTTGGACTTTAACTTATTTTGATTTATTTGCACCTAAGGCCCAAGTCACTAGAAAACAACTTAAACTATTTAATTACTTGTGCTCATTGGGTTGGGCTTATACACGCAGGAAGCCAGTACCTCGTGCTTATTATTCTAGCTGCCCAGTGTATTGTGACAGGGCCCACTTATTTGCTTATATATAGAAAATACCCACAACAAGGTTCTCGGCCCAAAGTAGTGCCGGTCCCTCGGCACTACGCCGCAATTGTCATGGAGGAGAGCTGTTGTTGGCCCATTTATTGCTGGGACATGGATGTTTCAGAAAAAGTGTAGATAGAAATCACTTATGTGGAACCTGAGGCTTTATTAGATGGTGGTGATCAGCAAGAACTTGGACTTGCCAGATTTTCAATAGTACCATAAGGGTCTAGTGGCCATTCCTGACAACCTTGTTTATTGACAAATGGGTAGTCGTCGACACCATCCATCAGAGGATCCCCTGGTAAAGCTTGTTGATAGTGATCCTGATAGATCGGCGCTACTGCTCCCAATGGTATTGTCATTATCTCCCTCAATTGGTCCTGCGGTTGTTGACTACTTAGTCTATCTAAGTGTTCAAAATAAGCTTGCACTTGACAACTTCAGCAGTCAATATTACCGCTCGAGGAAGAGGTCTTGATACTTGAAGTGCTGGCTCTTGCTAAACTGAAGGCCTATTTAGGCTTAGATTCCCTGAATTTGGCCTTTTAAGAATGGATATACCCGAGTTTGGCGTTGGTTTAGACTGCTGCATTGTGGAACAATGAGACTTTGGTTGAATCTTGCTCGTTGAGGGGCAAGCATCAACTTTAGTCTTCCCTTGGTCATTTGCACTTCCCGTTTGAAGGCTGCATGACTACACTTTCCCTTGGACCTTGTGCTGAACTGCCTTCTCATTGCTCCATTGACACAGGCTCCCGATGTAATTCATCACTAATAAATCTGGGCATTGAGTGCGCCAAGAGTCCTGATAGAACCTGCCAGAATTCCTCAGTTGCCAATTTCTTGACTTACTCAGCTATCATTGGCTTGATTGACTCTACTAGCTCTGTTTTTTGTAATGTCATTGTCTTTTGTCCGTGGGCGCCTCCGTGTGCCTCAGGACTTTTGTCGAATTGCCTTCTTCCTCACTCAATTCATAACCTGGTGGCATTAGGATTTCTCATTTATATTGCATTCTGTTTGTAGGTGGATTGGCCAACACAGGTGCATATTGATCTACATAAGCCAAATGCTTTCTAGCTATTTGGAAATTTCTCATCGGGAAATCTCGGCATGGATGATTAACTTCGCATTGTGCACAACAAGGTTCAAATGTTGATGGATCCCCTCAATGTGGACATTTGGCGCGATGATGTTTTCCTCCGCATCCATAGCATCTTACCGAGTGCAGTATACCATCACCTCTAAGTTGATAGGCATACACTGGTAATAGATTCCCCTTAGGATCTTCCACAAAATAGACTAGTAGGCTATTGTGGTCTTCTTTAAAGTGTAGAGACATGCAAGATGATATGACCAATACCTCCACGTTGCCACTGGTTGTTGAAGAAACTCGTAATTTAGATGGATCAATCTGACATCCATCCTTCGGATAAGCTCCTTGTCAGCTTGATTCTGCTTTCGACCTTTGAACCTTTGTATCTTGCCGTCAAACTTGCTGCTCTGCATTTTGTCCTTGTAAGACGCGTAGATTCTTGATTGGACATCTGGTACTTGGATGATGTCCAAAGCAGAAGGTACATTCGTCCTTCTCAAGAGATTTAATTAGTGAGCATAAGTTTTTTGACAACTTGAAGTGCAAGATTCTTGGTCTTCTGTTGCACTTGATCCGCTTGACTCTGCTCCACTTAGTTGTCTCCCATAGGTTTCCATTCTTGTTGGATCATCGTTCATTCTTGACTTTTGTTCCTCTAATTTCCCACCTGAGTGATAGGAAAAATCTTTCATCCCGTGTGAAATTTCCATCATGGCAGCTTCCTTATAGAGGTGTGCAAGTGATGCATAGGATGCTAATTCTGCCATACCAGATCTGATCTTTTTGGGCAGTCCGGCATAGTATTTTGCCAAGATGATAAGCTCAAGAATCGGGCAACCCTTCACTAGATGAAAGATCCAATGGGTGTAGTCTCGGATGGTTTCATCAGGGAATTTTTTTAGTTTAGATAATCCTACAATGGCAGTCTCCATAGCTCAACACTAGAATGTCGCAAAGTACAATGATGCTAGTGTTATGATTTTGTTAGCTGATGCCATGCCCAGAGGTGTTGATGCAAAACCTCTCCACTCAAAGGGTTTCCAATGGAAATGAAGTTGAGAGCCGAGTCTGAGAACATGAGAATTATTAGTGCTAGGCTAAATGTATAGTTGTGAGCCCCATGGCAAGTCCCGAAATACGGATAGCCATGTGGGAGCTAAATTGTGATTTTTTAATAAAGAGACGTCCTATTATTAAGTAAGAGGTGGATCTCAAATTCTTATAGATTGAGGTTCACTCAGTTGTAAGTGGTGGAATCCAAAGTATTGTAATTCACCAGCTCATGGGTATACATAGAGGCCTCCTCCACGAGTTTGAGAGCATATTGTACCGAAATGCTGTTGCATTGCTAATTGAAAATCTTCCTATTTGCATTTCCTTCTATGCCCCATTTTCATGCATTAAGTTTGAGTACTGGTGTATGAACATGTTTGTTGTTGATTCTTCCCCTTTAAGATTTGGATTTGTGATTCAGGCAGATGTGCAGGGCCTTGTGGTAGATCAATACCATTCTGATCTGATGCGGCTTGGTGCTTGACTCCCTGAGGAGTTCTTGTTACAATTGTTGAGTGATAATTGTAGTAAGCACTTTATAGGATTGTGGATTTTAGTAGTTTGGTTTTTGTTGATTCTGATGTTTCCAATAGGTGTAGATTCAATTCCATTCCATGTTCTTATTTAGATTATTGTAGCAATAATCTACAATCTGCAAGCACTCAAGAAACATCTAAAATAGACTGTAGAACGTAGGAATACGAAATTTGATAGATCCAGATCGAAGTTGAGCATCCATTATCAGTAGGATCAAGATCAGGTTGTAGATGTACCAACTGACAAGCGGGTACATCACTATTGTGTTACCATTATACTGCAAATCAGAGAAGTTGGAAGTAGGCAGACCTTCTGTCGGCTCTGTAGGCTGATAGGAAATAGTGGCCAAGAGTTGCTGCTCCTGATAATTTTTTTCCATCTGAATAAGATTTCATTTTCGTAGTTTATTTTTCTATTCTAGTAGTTTCTGTTTGCCTACATACGTTTTTTGCATTCAGAGAATTCACTACTAGCATGCATTGCATCTGAAAACATCATTTGATCTATACCCAACCCCACACGGTTGAAACCCACTGCCCCATTGCCCTCCACCTATCTAGCATTTTTTTTTTTAGGGGAGAGAGACTTGTTGGCTGAACCGTCGCTTGCACTCGTCGCTGTTAAAATTTTAAAGAAATTGCATCTGACATGCACTCGATGACAAAAAATGTACCAGACCAACTAGCTAGCTAGTTTTAATCTTTATATTCTATTAATCTAGCATTTTTCACAATTTTGTGTTAAATTTGGTAAGCCTAGTTTATTTCTTAGTTTTATATACATTTCTAGTTTTAGTAGTTTTTAAGTTTCCACTTACAAGACAATGTGTGTGCCTTGTTAATGGCACATTTAGATACTGAGTTGAGGCACACGTCTCATAACGGGGACTATTTTACCATGCAGCAGTACCCCCTAGAAAGTCTATCTATATATGTATCATTTTCTCTCTTTTGTAATGGTGCATTGTTTCTCTGTGATTCTAATGTTTGATAGCTTGTAAGAACGAACTGTAGATTAGATTCTTTACATGGTATCAAAGCCTTGGTTAGATGCACTTTATGGCAATCAAGATTCGAATTATGAGAGAATTCAAAGAACTATCATGGTTGGTCAATCAGGCTATCAGTTTAGTTGTGAGAAATATTAGAGTAGTACAGAGCTTTATCTCAGCTCATGTCATAGAATTAGGAGAGTCTACAAGAACAATTTGGTGGAATCTAAGAAAATTATCTTATGAAAATTGGCTATATGGAAGTCGTTACAATCTCCCAAATCACACACACACACACCCACACACGCGCGCACGCACGCGCACACATTCTATCTTGACCTCTTACCAATAGTAAGTTATGGTGCTGCTAAAACGGGCTCTCAATACATTAATGTATGTAGACAAATTCAAAGCTTGAGTCAGAAGAGTTTTGAATACGTTTATGCATGAAGGTAATGTAAAAGCCTAAGCTTTGCCTAAAATCTTTGTTCACGCACATGTACAAAAGTTTATATGTCATTACTAGTGAAGTGTGCCCATCGTTGACGGTGGTCAATGATCTAGTGGGTATGCTTGTCGTTGATGCCACCGACGATCTAGGTGACGGGCGGTCCTAATGCGGTCTAAAATGGTCGAAAGTGCCATGAAATGGCCTCAAATGCCCGCAAGCGGACCTAATATCCCAAATGCACCCAATGCCCTACATATCCCTTGAATAGTAAAATATGCAAATATGTGTGTGTGTGTGTGTGTGGGAATGCTCGTGTTTATGGGGGGTATGGATTGGTGTGTTTACGTAAAATAATAAGTGTATGCACGTATTTAGGATTGATCCGTAGGGTAGAGAGAGAGAGAGAGAGAGAGAGAGAGAGAGAGAGAGAGAGAGAGAGAGAGAGAGAGAGAGAGAGAGAGAGAGAGAGAGAGAGAGAGAGAGAGAGAGAGAGAGAGAGAGAGAGAGAGAGAGAGAGAGAGAGATTGCACATGGGTTGGTGCCAAAACAGGGTTACAAATCTTTAGGAAGTTTTTGGTTTTTAGCAGTGAAGAAGGGAGGGTGTGTAGTTTTTACAACGACGGGGTGGGCTTAGCTTTAAGGTTGATGGGAGGGGGCATGTGTGCTTACTTTTTAGGCTTAACACAGGACATTTTAAGTTTTTAGGGTTGATGAAGGGGAAGAGTGTGTAGTTTTTAGGGGTTTAAATTTTAGATTGAAAAAGCAAGAGGTTATCAAGAAACCCCCCCCCCCCCTTCACCACCACCACCACCACAATCTCTCTCTCTCTCTCTCTCTCTCTCTCTCTCTCTCTCTCTCTCTCTCTCTCTCTCTCTCTCTCTCTCTCTCTCATGATATGATAGGAGTTCCGCTTGACAATGCCCTTTATTGGATATTGCTCACCATATCTTCTCAAATTAACCCTTAACACATGCAAAGTTCATTAGAAATATCATTTTCTCATGCATTCATATCATAAGAATAAGTCATTTTTTAGCCACTGATTAATTCACTCCACTGCTACAAAAAATAATGTTCATTGGCAAATAAGTCTCAGCAAAGAACTTGAAACCTGATGCTGACTTAAAAAGACAATCTGCTTTGGAAATTACTTTGCTGAAAGAAGGAAGGTTGTGCTTCACCTATTCGTTCTCTCCTTGAAAATAAGCCTTCTGAATGGTGTTGGTGAAATTGGTCCCAAGCAGTTTGAGCAACATTTGTCTCTTCAGTTACATCCCTCTTCTGCAAAGATCCGTTTCTAGTCTCTGTGTGATGCAGGCATCAATGTTGAAAGCATTAAAGCCCTCACAAAATATGTAAATGAATTACTATCATTAACAGACACAATAGTGGCTTTGCTAATTTATCCAGGGTAAGATTTATTTTAGGTCCAACAAATAGTACGTAAAAACTTTGGGTGAATGCTATTTCACCAAAATGTGATTTTAATAAAAGCGCAATGAATGAGCAAAGCCATCGTTGCAGACTTGAAAGGGAATGATTTGAATACTATTGTCTACACTTTTCCTGGGATCTAACGCTACAAACTCTGCATCAGACTCATTTTGGAGCAACTTCGGTCAAGTTGGAATCCTTGTAATCTTCAGATCGTCCAGTGAGTCCTGCATCAGAATTGTATCAATATTTCCAAGTTCTAGTCAGATAACTTATAGAATGCAATTGATTGCATTTTACTTGCTGAAATCACAAGCTTTCATCCCGTATTTTCTGTTTCACTACTTGCTTGTGCCTCTCAATGACAGGCAATGGGCACGTACCCAAAAAAAGTGTTTATATATTTTTGGAGGCTGTGTTTTTTTACCATTTTTTATAAACCTATTTAGCTTTTCCTTTTGCAAATGGATGACATTTTTGTTGGCAAAAGTGTGACATTTTTACGGCCCCTCACACATTCTCTTTCTAAAATAGTTTTATACTATATAGATGTGAAATAAGATCATTTACTTTTGTGAAGTACATTGCACTAGCATCTATTATAATTAAAAATTTAGTGTTCCCGGGCAGCGGCCTGGGACCCTTTTTTTGAAAATTTTCTTCATGTTCTTTTTTTTCGAGCAGCGGTCGCTTTGCCCCACGGGCAGCTTGACCTTGCCCAGAAAAAAAACTCCCCATTTTTCAAATTTGTAACCCTCCCCTTTGCCCACCCACCCAAAACCCTACCCTGTCCACCCGCAGACTTGCGCTCACATTGCTAGTCATTATGTAGAATGTTTAGGATATATTACATCAAGAGACCCATCGTGTAGTGAAAAGTCTTAGAGAGCATGTTGGCTCCTAAATCTCCCTATGTGCAGATAGTGCTCATGATCTTTTTTTCTACAAGTCAGTTGGTCTTTTTGAGTTCAAATTGTTTATTCCTTTTTCAACCTCCAAGTTCCTACAACTTCCAAAGCTAGCCGGTTTTTCATTCAAGCTCAAAAGTGCACTTGCAAATTGTTTATTAAAATTTTCTTAAGAATCAATTCTATGCAATTTGAAACTTAGCAAAAAATTAAAATAGTTCACAACCCTAAATAACAAACATACATTTGAAGTACTTTAAGCTAAGTTTGCCAAAAGAAATCCAAAGAGTAATGCTACTTATTGTAGCATGTATATCTACTTTCTAAAAGTCAGTATAAAACGTAATTTTTTTAATGAAATATGTCAAAGTATTTTAAAAAAACTTGCTTTTGCATCAACGAGGTCAGTTTCCTGCAACTCACATTTCTAATCGGTTTTTAGACTATTGGCTTCCTGCTTGTTTCAAAATCAATCAGTAAATTTTAAAACCAGCCAGTTGGTTGTAGGACTTTGTCGGTTCTCTATGACCATTCCGTGTCGGCAAGCAAACAACTAACCCACGTAAACAACCTTAGCAAACTTGACTAAGACGAGGGACAAAATTCTTTTTTAGATATTGTAATGAGTTAATGGTGACTAGAGCATTACGTACAAGTGTACATTTATGTACAAGCTCTATGTATTATACCCTTGCCAAATTGGTGTAACAACGATTTGCCAACAAGCAAATATGCAAGTCTAACCCTCCATAGTTGAGAGTTGTTGATGCTTCAAGATAAGATTTGGATGGTTGAGAATACCTAGGAGCATTCTTAGGATGAGACTTTGATGGTTGAGAATACCTAGGAGTCTCATTCTCCAACATTGGTTTGGCCTATAATTGGAATTGACTATAATATTTTTGTCATATTAAAGATAATGCTCGATAAAAAAAAAAATCAGTCTTGCTCACATTTGGAAGCATTCATAGTCATTGTTGGAATTTAATAGTCAGAGTTGAAAATAAATCCAATATAAATTGTCGTTAACATATTGAAGCTTAGAGGTAATTTTTTTGGTCGCAAGTCAAATAAAAGCACTTGTAAAGGGCCAAAAATTTAAAGGTTTTAGATATTACCAGAAAAATTTCCGTTCATTTTTTTGTAAAGCATTAATGCATAAGCATCATTTTCATAGTTTTTTTTTTCCCCAAAGAATGCATATTACCATAATGCCTAGCAAAATGTTTCATGAAGCTTGGATTTTATTATATTATAACCCAAATATAGAAGAAAACAAATCCCAAACCATGTTTGCATGAGTGAAGGTTGGGTAGGGTAGAGGGATGTTGACACCCCTTTTGGGCACATTTTGCTTTGGAAAAAAAAAAACCCTTCTAATGAGGCTTTACCTTATTGAGAAATTGAGAACACAAACCCAACTTAGGTCTTGTTTAGCACTCATTTTTAGAGGTTCATAGCGTGTTATAGGGTGGTGGTGGGGTGGATGGTATGCATGGATAGGCTTTGTGAGTTGACATGTGGAGTCTATCCACAAACGTACTTCTTTTTTGTCTTAAATATTTTTATGATACATATATTAATTTATTCATCATCATAGGGTAGGGGGAGGGACGAAGGGGACTCCGTTCAAGGGGGGGGGGGGGGGAGAGAGAGAGAGAGAGAGAGAGAGAGAGAGAGAGAGAGAGAGAGAGAGAGAGAAAAGAGTTTCTTTTGTTTTTGACTTGTTACCATTTTTTTTGTGTTTTCCTGCCTCCCTCCATGCCTGCACGCGCAGGCAGGGAAGCACACCATCGCTGGCCTGGCCCGGCCCCGCACTCTTTTGAGAGATCCTCGGATGCTTAGAGCTTGTTAGCAGCAGCCTGATGGGCAGCAGATTTTTCGGGGGGGCGGACTAATCTCGGGCGGAGGCAATTTATGTGCACAGAAGAACGCTGAGGATGAAGGAGTGTGAGGATGCTGCTAGGAAATGATCGAGGGTTTTGAATTTGTTGCAAGATGATGGGATGTTCTCATGCGAAGATGATGAGGACAATGGCTGTGGACTGCGGTGGTAGTTGTGTGTGATGGCAAGGCTTTGCAGGAAAAGCAATTGTCGGGTTTTGGCGAATTGTAGCCATGTCTATTGCTCATCAAAGCTGGGAGAGTGGGTCAAGCCACAGTCTGGCATGCAAAATGGGGGCAAAGAGCTGTGATCTTTGCAAAGAAGCAGGTTCGGGTCATCGGGGATTTATGTCGCACGGTTTGCCTTCGCTTTCCTTGTTTTCAAGCGCAGATTCCAAGCCTGAAGAAGAAGATGAGAAATGCTTTCTTCAGCCAGCGACTGCGTTCTCAGGAAAGAGTTCGTTGACTTGTAGATCTTTGCAACTGGAAGCCACCAAAGTTCAGGGCTTAGTGCATCAGAGTGATGCATGTCTGCTTGATGATTATCTAACTTCGCAGGCTGAAGATACTTTACGCAAAGCCCCTCAGAATGATGAGAGTGATCAGCTGATCTATCCAGGTTCGGTTGGAGTTGACGCAATCCACAGGCATAGTGTTCCTCCAATGCCTCTACATATTCTCGGAAGCAAGGCACAGAGAGGAAACTCGTGTGAAGAAGCAGGCGCGTCATGGTTAGGTTCAAATGACAGGTCTAGATCGTCTTCGCCTTCTTCTTCAATTGGGGTTTGCGAAAACAGCTCTTCCACATCAAATGAGGCGCTCATGATGGGAAATACAGAGGAAGAAGTCCAAAGTACTCTGCGTGGCCCCCTGGAAGATCTCAACTCCTTGGAGGAATCTCTTCCTTTGAGGCAAGATCTCAGCATTCACCACTCATGTAACTCAATATGGTTCAAAAAAATCTCAATTGAGTTTGATCACTTTCTGCCTCATCGTTTTCACTTTTCTTGCTTGAAAATAAATAAGTCATTCTTGCTCAGGCGTCCTCCTGCCCATTTTAGCAAGTTCTATTGGTTTGTGTTGGCATCCTTGCCCCTTTACTTTGTTTTCGTGCAAGAACAGATGTTTTTGGCATCAATATGCAAATTCTGTTTAATAGAATCACAAGGGAGGCATTTAATCAGAGTCAAAGATGGCCTTGAAGAAGATGAATTTACACAAACCTATTTAAATTTTCAAATTTTCAGTTAGAGGTCATGCTTTGTTGTTATTGCTGCAGGAAAGGCTTATCAAGGTTCATCAGTGGGAAATCCAGGTCTTTTTCTTGCTTATCCGATGTCCGTTCGGTTAAAGAACTCGCAAAGCCTGAAAATCCTTATTCAAGGAGGCGGCGATTCAACTTTCACCGGAGTGAAGGTTTTGACCGTCATAGATACTTACCTCCACGCAACTCCACGGTAGGAATCTCAAAAAAATCCATATGCAGTAGCAAGATCAATCTTTCTTTAGCACTTGCATACTCTACCGAAGTGACCGGAACCAACGTGGGAGATTGGGATTGTTGTGGCTCTTTCAATAGATGCAGCAATAGATTAATCTCATCAAGATCTCTTTCAATGACTGACTTGCAAAGAGTTGCAGGTAACATCTCATCATTAGATAGTAAATAAACTTACATACCACATGAACTCTCTTAATCATTAGATGCGCCTTTTTTCATCTTCTTGAAGAGTAATTCTAGTCTTTGTGTACAGGTAGAGTCCATTTTTTGATAAATTAGGCATCCTAAGTGGGCACTGCAAGTATCAAGACTTTCTATGCAGCCAAGCAGATTAAACCTTATATAAGCTATTCTTTCACTAGATAGTGTCAATCGAGCTCTGCAAACGCAAGTTGAGCTTACTGGACCAAAGACAAGTGTAAAGCTTTCATCGTATTTTGGATCACTTTGAACCCTTAAATGTCGTTCATTTTATTGTCCTCTAAAAGCACCATTGAAAAAGAATTACTAGTGAAGTATTATAAATTTGAGTGCTTGTTCAAGTTGGCTTTTATTTCTCTTAGCAGATAACAATTTGTGCTATTCATGTTGAAGGCTGCATGTAGGACATGTTATGCTGCTAAGTAACTTTTATTTTCCAAATATGCCTTGACATATTCTTTCATATATAATTAGTGCATACATCACTACTATGGATGGTTTTGTTTACTAAAGATTGTGCTGTGTGCACAAGCTTGAGAACTGAAGTCAAGAAAGGGATCACTGTTGTGTATTTTCTTGTATATTCAAGCTTAAAAGTTGGATGGGTCTTTATCTGGCTTCAGATCCTTTCCAAGCTGGTTGTGCAAATATTTCCATGGTTTGAGCACTGTACTTTACTTAAAGAAAGAAGAAAAGTATCATGATTATATTTTCTGAAGATTTTGGACACTAACAAAATTGACTTGCACAAGTGTTAGTTATTCTCCAAGTACCGTTTGAAGTCTGTAAGGATGCTTTTTACATAATAGGAGCTTCCCAGATGTGATGGTGAATCGATATTTACATGTTTTTTGAGTTGGTGTGATTAGCCAGTTAAGGTTCCAAAGGCAAGTTTAGTATAATATCCATTATGACTCAAACTCAGATTGCATCACTATTCAAATGTTTACTCAAAAAATGAGCAAGAAGTTAAACTTTTGTTAGATCTAGTGTAGGATATTTGCAACAAATTTGAACACCTATTACAAGCATTTTGTATGGTTGCATGTAACTTAATTGTTTACTTTGATGAATAGATGTTTAATTAGCATTTTTAGTCTAGTTTGGTGCATTACCTATTTCATTGAGGCATAGACCATTGAATTACATGTATGAGAAAGGATTCTTATATGGAGCATGTCAACATGCAAGTCACAAGAAATTTGATGTAATGTACTCTAATGCTGCTTTAAGAGATATGCCAGTGTATGTGTCACCCATAGGTATCAAATTTATAAAAAGAGCTTAATCTTAGTGGTTGTTAATTAGTTCCATTTTGCTACGTATTGTACAATTGGAAAGCTCACTTTGCACTTAGTTGGACACTCCTTGTGTGAGGGTTTATACACTTGCTAAGGTTTTGTTTATTCCTATCTTATGAAATTAAGTATATCTTGACACCCCTTTTTTGTGGTTTTCTTTGGTTGTTTAGAGCCTCAACTTGTTTATTGGCATTTCTAAATGTAAGTAAATTTTCATATACATAGAATAGCATGTATGATTGAAAGAAAAAGTCTTTAAGCTTTGGTCATGGCAAAATTTAGCCCTAAGAAATGAATTTTCAAAACTACATAAGGCAAACCCGTTCCGTGTATGCATTTGGATTTTCCAAGTTTTGTCAATGAAGATCCAAAATCTATGTTTGTGTATATAGATTGAGAGACAAGCCCATATGTCATTTTCATGTGTGACAAACAAGGTAGGTAAAGTAAATAAGGAAGCAATTAAGAATGTAGATCAATATCAACTTAAAAAGTAGCTCTAGTTACTCTTCATGCCATGAAAATGATGCATTGTTTTGTATTTCGAATTGGTACATAATGATTAACCAAGGCTATAACCCAAAGTTACACAGATGGATTGTTGAATTTTAGTTGATATTATTTTAGCTTGTTAGAGTCAGTGATGGATGAGAGAAGATGTTGATGTTATGGAATGCCATTATCTCCGATTTCTATATGTGGCTTGGGTGTGTGCTTTGTCAATACTTTAGTGGCTCTCAAGGGAGTGTAGATGGATTTTACAATAGGTTTTTTCACAACGGAACTCATACCAATTGACACACATTAAAGGGTCAATTCATTCAAATGAACGTATCTCATTAGAGATTCTACGAAATAATTTCAATGCGTAGAAAATTTTACGTGTTTGTCCTCACAAAATGTAATTGCGTGGTTGTAGTATTTTGACTTACTCATATTGGTCGCTACTTATTTTACCATATTTTAGTAAAAATAGATTTAGCTTCACTCCCTAAAGTTTGCCTTTTTTTCTTAGATGTCATGAACTTCTGACTGCAAGGAAATGAGATGTAGCTCTTAACAACTATCTAAAATGGAGGCTTTATCAATGGCTTGGCTTTTGTCCTTATTTTTTCTAATGTGCATTGTAACAATAGAGTCCTTGCTTCAACCTTGAAGTTTTTTAAGTGATTGAATTTGAGCAATTAGAACTTCTTCAAGTGTTGTTAAGAGATGAAAAACTTGGCCAACTCTACGTTGTACCTCGCTTTATTATTTATAAGGTGTGCATATGGCCGTTTTGGAACTCCTTGGTTCTAAAAAAATCTGTCATTGTAGAAATATCTTATACATAGTGTGAAATAAACAGTAATTGAAGAATCAATTTGACTCCATAGTTGTAGACTCGTGTTTCAAACTGTGAGCCAAAATTATTTTTTTAATTGGTGAATGGTTCTTCTAATTTCAATTCTATGTTCAGTAGGTTTTAAATCTTTTACAAATGCACTATTTGATATTCATGAATCGGTGTGTTGAGCTATTTTTTTGGCATTACAAAAAAGAAGAAGCAATACTATGTGTTCAAGCTAGTCAATGAAGTTTATGAAAAAGTCAATATTAAAGTCAATGTCAAGGGTGTGTGCACAAAAAGCTTTGTTACATTGCTAAGAACTTTATTGCAAGAACTTAATCCTTTACATGGACATCTATATGCTAGTTGTAAATAGCAAAAATTTATGTCTGTCTCTTTTTCTTGCATGCGTGCTCATGTTTTAGATGCACTTTCATATGCAAGTCATAACTAACAAAAA
Source organism: Diphasiastrum complanatum (assembly GCA_029204225.1). Taxonomy (NCBI): domain Eukaryota; kingdom Viridiplantae; phylum Streptophyta; class Lycopodiopsida; order Lycopodiales; family Lycopodiaceae; genus Diphasiastrum; species Diphasiastrum complanatum. The sequence continues at coordinate 56,619 of MU833296.1, forward strand.
ATTTGAGTTTCTCTCTTTTTCTTACATGCATGCTTAGGCTCTTAACTTGCATGACACACCAACATCATCCACCCACAATAACAATCAAATTAAAGATTTATCTATTTGCATTCACAAAATCATTTCATGTATGTCTTTTATTATTGTCATTTTGCTATTCATGCACACACTTTGAATCAGAGTTCAATCCTTAAGTAACAAAAGGAAATGCTAACCGTTATGCCACGGTTCCAAGATAACTAGGAATAAGAAGTAGCTAATTACTTTACATCCAATCTTAGGCAATCACATAATTTATTCAAGAAATTTGTGACAAGCTTAGACAATCACGTATTATATTCAAGAAATTTGTGGTAATGACTTTTTGGTATGCCACAACTTTCTTGTTTCAAAATGTTATGGATGAATTCTTGATCTCAACCATCTTCCTTTTGGGAAAAATGGTTTTCATATTGTATATTGTTGTAAGTAGTTGATCCTAGCTTTTTGACTAATATAATATGCACCATGCATGGCTTTGGCATTCGAATCATGTAGTGAGCTTAACAATTTGAATCCCAAACCTTATGATGAGATTCCCTATTGTTATACAACAATGTCATATCATTAGGCTAGCTTTTGAAGGACCAATTTCACCAATCTTGACTTTTGAATCGATTATATAATGCCTCCTAAACGTGCAAACCAATGCTTCCTATTCACTCCTAGCTTGCGTTGATTTTTTTTTTGGTTGAGTTTGCTTAAATGTGTATTTCACAATTTTAAATCTGATTCTAGATCCTTTCACTTTCGATATTTTTTTTTCTCACGATGTCTCATTGTCCCCATTCTATGGAGACTGTCAAACTTCCAACCCACCTACGAAGATGCAATTTTATGAGTGTAACAAGGTTAAGGTATAATGAATTTTTTTTATCATCAATACTTTCAATCAATGTATTCACAAATTTTGCCCTCACAATTTGAAACATTCAAGTTATTGTAGCAAACACCTACTTAAAAAACTAGTTCGCACTTAAGAATTTATAGAAACGTTTAAGCTTGTTATGTATGTAGATAAATATTATTGTCATTGGGTAACAATGAAACAATTACTTGTTTGTATTTGCATTAGATGGATTAAGAGATTTTCACTTCTCTTTCTTATAGTTTTTTACATTTGGTTTCGTCCTCAAGATAAATGGTAAAAAGCTAGGCATTTTGAAGTTGATTCAATGACTTTCATCTTCTGCTTGTTTTTCTTTTATTGTCGTTGGTAGCTCATAATATTTTTTTGAGAATTTCATAGCTGACTAGATCACTGTCTGCTATGTATTTTGTCTCATCAAATTTAACATCTCGAACAACTTTTATCTTGCCTGTTTCGAGTACATAGACATGATAATATGACGAATGTAACTCGAATCCTACCAGAAAATCTTGTTCTGTCTTTTCATCGAGTTCTTTCTCAGTTTATCTTGTATGTGCATATACACTGCGCATCCAAATGTCCGAACATGTGCAAGATTTGGCTTCGATTTCCACCATATCTCATGATGAGTTTTTATCCGGTATTCGAGATTTCAGAATACGATTTTGAAGATAATTTGATGTAGCCACTGCTTCTGCCCACAATTGTTTTGGTGCCTTCGCATGAGCCATTATACACCAATTGTGCTGAGGTGTGTAAGATGTAGTCTTCATGTGAATAATACC
>MU833297.1:0-58309 GCA_029204225.1 Diphasiastrum complanatum
ATGCCTACGCTCAAGCTTCTGCTGCCAATCATCCCCACGTTTTGCAACATGATATCAGAGCGAGCAATTCAGTAATCTGGCATTTCTACTACGGATTATCAGTCTTGTTTCTACCAAGATGTCTCTCTAGCAAACGTGCAGCCAACAGTATTCCGACATTCGTTGTTTCTACCAACGATCTTGTTCAACTAGAATGGATCCATTATCTAGTTCATCTCTCATTGACAAACTCGATGGAGATAACTACCATCTCTGGAAATTCAAGATGAAGGTTATACTACTAGCAAAAGAATTGTGCGACATTGTTGATGGCACAGAGCTCAAACCAGAAGGTGATGTAGCCAACATCACCAAGTGGAGACTGAGAGATGGCAAAGCATTTGCCATGATCACTCTCAACATCAAGGATACTCAGATCAACCACATACGTGCTGCTCAAACTGCTAATAATGCATGGGACATCTTAGCAACTCTCTACGATATCAGGGATGTTACTTCTAAGTTACACTTGAGGATGAAATTCTTGACCCTAAGGATGTTTGGCACATAAAGTGTTTCGATTCATCTCAACACGTTCAAAAATTTTATGGAGCAGATGACTGCAACTGGCTCAGTCATAGAAGATTCCGATGCACTCATGACTCTATTATCGAGTCTATCTGAAGCCTACGAAAATTGGGTAATGGCAATTTCTACCCAAGAGCACCTCACTCTATCAAGAGTAATATTGTTGCTTCTACAAGAGGAGATCAGAAGATCATCATTCTCCTCAGTCTCAAGATCGGATCCTCAAGATCTATATTCGAGAAATCAGAAATTCAGATCCAAGAGATCTATATAGTCAGATTATCCTGACAGGAAGAGCAACATGCAGCAGCTTGTACTAAATGAAGCATCAACTTCAGAGTCTTCATCATTCCATCGACTCATACTATCGAGGGTGTAGGAACAGTCAAAGTTGAATTCTAGAAAGGTGATGTAACGTTTTTCTCCAATGTTCTTCACATTCCAAATCTGAACTAAAACCTACTCTCAGTTAGCAGAATCACAGATTCGGGCTAGAGGGTCGAATTCGATAGACAGGGCTGCACTATTTTTGATGAATCTAGGAAAGTTATTGCTTTCAGTAGAAGGTGTGGCAATTTGTACAAAATCAATCACTCCTATTCTACAAGTAGTCAAGCTCTTTTTACTTCAACTTTTGAATCAACTGAGATGCTTTGGCATTTCAGATTAGGCCATTTAAATTCCAGTTGTATTCAGCAAATGTCGAAACAGAATTTAGTACAAGATCTACCCTTCATTAGCAAATCAAATTTTTCATGTGAAAGCTGTATTTCTAACAAGCATGCTAGAACTCCAGTCACTTTCGATTCAGTTCGTTCTTCTAAAGGTTCGTTAGATCTTGTACACATGGACATTTGTGGTCCTATGCAGACTATTTCCACATGGGGAGCTGTCTGTTTGCTAACTATCATTGATGACTTCTCTCGAAGGACTACAACATATTTCTTGAAGAACAAATCCGAGACTCTCAAGTTCTTCATGCAGTTCAAGGCATCATCAGAAAAATCGACCCAGAGAAGAATCAAAGCTCTACACTCTGATGCAGGGGGAGTATTTATCTCCACCGAGTTCAAAGCTTTCTGGAAGGCCAATCAAATACATTTACAACAATATTCAGCCAGCTACTCACCTCAATCCAATGGTGTAGCTCAAAGGAAGAATCGGACACTCATCGCAAGTGCAAAGAGCATGCTGTCCCATGCCTCTCTTCCAAAAAAATTCTGGGCAGAAGCTGTTACTATAGCAGCCTACCTTCAAAATCGATCCATACCAGAGGCCCTGAATGGCAAGACACCTTATGAGGTGTGGACATGATCGAAGCCATCACTCACAAATATTCGAGTGTTTGGATGCATAGCCTACTCACAAATCCTTGGTGATCTAAGTAGGAAGCTGGAATACACCAACAAGAGATCGATCTTCATCAGCTATTCCTCAGACCATCAGACATACAAGCTCTTCAATCTGGACTCTCAGAAGACCTTCATGAGCAGAAATGTCATTTTTGTGGAAGATCAGTTTATCGACCTATTTCGAATTCAGATCCTAGAATCGACACCAACAACTTCGAACAACTCAGGACTGATCAGAAGATCGACAATGGCACTAACACAGACACTGACTCCGACAACGTGGCAGTCCCTTAGCAAACTGAATCGCATCAGAGGATCGAAGTTCAATCCAGAAGATCGAACCAATCAAGATAGCCTCCATCCCGATTTATGAATGATCCGACCTGCTACTTTGTGCAGGAATTAAACGTCGTTTCAGAGGCAATGTCAACACCTGATGCTGATAAAGAGAAGACCAATGCATCTTTTAACGAGAATGGTTTTATTCCAAACTCGACAGACTCGAATTTTATTTTCAGTCTGTATCGAATCCCTTCATAATTATCACCTTTTATGTAGATGATATGCTACTATTTAGTAACAATCTGAATCTATTGAAGGATTCAAAATGCATGTTAGCTCTATAAAAGGAGCATCATCTTAGATTTAACGATATGTTAAAACTGAAGTTCAAAGCTTTTTCAGGGTCCACATTAGGAGTGTTAGATTTCTTATGCTTAGCCTTAACAAATCGTTCAAGTAATGAGCATCCTGAAAACAGCCGAAGGCTGACAGCATATTTCGGACCTTCGCATTTTTCCAAACTTTGTTTTTCCCTTAAAACATTTTCGTTTTAAGGCACTGTCGCCTTTTTCCCCACCTTCGGGAAAAATGCGACATTGTCGGGTTTTAAGGCATTGTCGGGTTTTTCCGCCTTTTCCGCACCTTAGGGATTTTTGTGCCTTAATCGTTTTAAGGCACCTTCGCCTTTTTATCATCAACCCTAAAAACGCTGGACCGCTAAATATTCCAAGGGCAGTTACCCACCTTGTACATATGCTTGTAAATAGCATTCAATGCTTGTAAGATATTTTTTGAAGACACTTGTAAATATATACTACTAGCTGAATCAAGCAATGTAAGTGTTGTTTTAACATTATAATCAGAGTTCTTCTGTGGCAGTGTTATCATGCTCAGCAAGCTGAAGTTATTTCTTCAAGCCATTGTACCTTCCTTGTTGATATTAATCAGAGTGCATTTTCTGTCTTACTATTGTATTGTTCATTTGCGCAATTTTGTATGAATGATTCATCTTGAATATTTCTGCTGCTAACTGTTGCGTTTCCGTTCCTACACGCCTACGCTCAAGCTTCCGCTGCCATTCATCCCCACGTTTTGCGACATTTGGGTGGCGGGGGGGGATGCCACCCTTGTATCTTGATGTCACTTTAGAATCTCAACCCTACGCCAACATTGATTTCTTTCAAAACCGATGAGATTTTGCGTCTTTTAATGATTGACCATTCAAAAATTTCCAAGTGGCAACTATGACACATGGCTGACATCCAAATGGGTGGGAGCAAAGTATATGGTGCCATTACGCACCCTCACATCTAAGAAGCACACAGGGGTTTGGCCCTAGTGTATTGATAGCCACATGTTTTACTTTTTTTATAAAAATGGCGGACAACCAAACACAATCTCCCATAATCAATTCCACGCATTCTCCAGCAAGCCATATAATTGAAAACTGGACATTACCCTCACATGTGCATGGGTGCCCGGGACAGTGTTGAGTGCCTGAGAAAAAATGGTGCCAATGCTTGGCAAAAAACGGGAATGGTGCGCTGGGGCATGGTGCCCGTGAGTGTTTGGTGCTCGCAAGACAAACTCCTACCTCGTGCCAGTGCGTGCTCTAAAGCCCCTCAAGCCTTTAAGATTATGCACCACGAGAATGCTCGCGAGGAGAGTTTTACTGGTCACTTACGCACTAAAGTCAGATATCTTTTAGGCTTTTAGTGGTCTAGTGACCCGATCTTTTGCCGTCCTATTCTCTTTATTTGCAATAGGGGAGCTTTGGTTCGATCCATTTCTCTTTTTCCATTGTTTGCTTTGTTTTGCTGTGGCGATGGCGACTACCCTAGTAGCACCGATGGACATTCCGATTGCTCCCAAATCCATCTTCGCTGATGCTTTGCCCTTGTCGGAGCAAGACGAGGAGGATCTCTACAACCGCCTCAAGACTTTGCAACGCCAGTTAGAGTTCGTGGATATCCAGGAGGAGTACATCAAAGATGAGCAGAAGAATCTCAAACGTGAGCTCCTTCGAGCGCAGGAAGAAGTGAAGCGTATTCAGTCCGTGCCGCTTGTGATCGGGCAGTTTATGGAAATGGTGGACCAAAATAATGGTATCGTTGGGTCGACCACTGGCTCAAATTACTATGTCAGGATTCTGAGTACTATTAACCGAGAGTTGCTGAAGCCTTCTTCGTCAGTCGCTCTACATCGCCATTCAAACGCTTTGGTGGATGTTTTGCCCCCCGAGGCGGATTCAAGTATCTCACTTTTGACCCAATCAGAGAAGCCAGATGTCACATACAACGTAAGAAGATTGTTTGCTACGGCAACTTATCTAGTTAGGGGTTGCTTTATTGTCTTTCTTGTCAGGTTCTTCAAGATATGCCATAGTGCAATTTGTTGCAATATTTCTGATCAAGAAAAGGAACATAGATGCATTCGCATTTTGGATTATGAGCATTTGTGTTACTGCAGTCGTATTTGCATATGTCATCTAAGGCTTTCTAGAATATTAGGGTTTTGTAATGCATGAATCATTTTTGGTAAATGCAAATTGTGGTTCCCTTAGAGTTCTTTATCGTATGTATACATCATGCTAGTGTAATCCAAATTCATAGTACATCAAAGCACGTTCAAGTTCTCACAAATCACTCATAACGCTATAGTTGGCACGGATGCTAATCTATGTAGTTTGCAATAGCTTTGCTTCTTTTTTTTTTAAGCTACATGTAGATTTTTCTTCAAAACTTTCGGCTGACTTTTTAGGCTTTCAATGTATTTCATCTTAGAGATGTCAAATTGAAATCGTCTTAATTTCTAGAATTTATTCAACAAGTTGGATAATGAATAGTTAATGGGCAACCACTAAAGAAGGGCTAGAATTAAATTTGCTCTCAACATTGCTTGAGTGGAGCTTTGTCGAAAGTGTGGTTGGATGCCAGATGGATGCTATGTCGTGAAAGTGAAATATCGGAAAGTGCAGGAAAATGACTAGATTTTTTTTGGAAAGATTAATCAATCACAAAAGAATTTGTATATTTCAATTAGGTTTATGATCATCCCTGTGACAAGTAATAATTTAATTTTAGTGGGGTCACCCTCATCCCTGTGCTCATCCTGATCCTGATCCTGATCTTGATCCTCATCCTCACTCTCCTTAGACCCCTCCTCATCTCCCTCCTCTACATACTCCTCCTTCGATGACTTTGAATTTTTTGATGCCTCAGACTTATAATCAGAGTTGACGAGAGTTCGTACTCTCCTCTGCCCCCCTCCTACGCGATGCATGTGCTAGAGTGATAGGTCTTGCACACAAGGATTGACAAACAAACGTATCACTACTCAATTTAGAAACATACCTCATACTTAATAGTTATTAGTTATTACTTTAGAACTTTCAATGTAGAACATAATGCATGTCTTTTAACTTTTCAATTTCAAGTTTCAACTTTGACCGATGGATAGATTGATCATAAATATTATATAGATTTTAGAATCATAGATCATAGATGCATGATGTTAAGATGCACAAATTACAATATTGAATGGCAAATGTTGCACGGTACAAATCCTCACTTGCCCTCAACATAGCTTTCTCATGGAGGAATGTGTACACATCCTCATTCGGATTGGCCTATGCACATTGGAAGTCAAAAGTTCAATAATCAATTTACAGTTCAAACTTCAATCACATTGTACACATTAGGAATCACAATTTACCTAAATAGGTTTTGGGGTGCAGTAGAGGCTTGTGAGAAAGTCTCAAGTTGGTGTGTACGTACACCAACTTCTCCGACTTTGCAGAGGAACTTCATCCACATGGAAAAAGGTTTGGTCAAAGTCGAAAGAGGACCACATGGCACAAAGCAACACCTATAACACTTGTAGCTCATTTAAGAGCTTATCTAGCTCATATACATTAGGATAAACCCAAGAGACATAGGCATTCCAACCATTCCTAAGCTCCCTATCATCATACTATTGCTTGCTTCTCCATAATGCATGGAGTACGTGGGCCATGGCATACAAGGGATAGTGAAACCACTCCCTGCTTTGCCAGGGCTGTTGGATGTCCTCAAGCCTGCGGCATTTGAATTACAAAAATACGAAATGAATACTTAATAGTACATATCAAGATTCAATAGTGAAGACTCAAGAATGATGAGCCATAGTTAAAACTTACACATTCAAAGCTCAGTTAGAGATTCATCCATTCAAATTTCAAACTTCAAGATAAAATTCCAAAGTAGTATATGCTTTAATACATGATAGTAGATAGAATCTAAATCATAAATGCATAGAATCAGAACATTGAAGTTTTCAACATAGACAATGGCAAATTGCAATGAATTAATTATCCCATTAGTAATTACTTAGTTACAAACTTGGTGGGGGCGACCTCCAAGGCGGAGTGTGTCTTGGGCATGCCCAAGGCCCTTGATCTCTTGGTGATGAATCTCACCAAGGATTTGACAAATTCCAAGGCCTAGCTATGGAGTATCATAACGGCATAGTAAGCACACTATGAAAGCTTGAAAAAACTAGCTATGGAGTAGAACACAAAAGCAAGAGAGAGAGGACTTCAAAGCTTACACAACTTGAATGAATATTCAAAGAGTAGTAGGGCGTGGAAACCCACAAACTTCAGGCTACATTCAGCATGTAATGTATAGAGGTGGTGTCTTGCTAATTCTAGCTCTAGGACCCACATGGGTCCTCAACCTACTTGCTATTACTTGCCTAATTAGCACAAGTGGGGTGTACTATGTACATAAATGTTTTACCCCCATGTCTTATGCACAACTTACAAGTTGCAAGTTTACAAGCCTTAAGGGGCAAAATAGGCATTTATTTCAACACCCCCCCTCAATGGCTATTTTGTTCATACCAACACCTAGCATGCTATGAAACTTTTCAAATTTTTCTCTACTAAGTGCCTTAGTAAAGATATCTGCTGCTTGATCGTTGGTATCACAGTACTCGAGCTGAATTTCTCCGCTTTGTATCTTCTCTCGTAAGAAGTGCTGATCCACCTCAATATGCTTCGTACGAGCATGGTACACAGGATTTTTGGCAAGCTGGATGCAACTCTGGCTGTCACACTGAAGAATAGTAGGACCATCCTGTGGAATCTGCACCTCCCCAAGAAGTCTCCTGAGCCATATTGCCTTGCAGGTAGCTTTTGCCGCTGCCCTGTACTCAGTCGATGATAAGGTAACTGTGGGCTGTTTCTTGCTGCACCAAGAAATGGCTCCTGAACCAAGGTTGAAAGTGTAATCTGTGGTCGACTTTCGATCATCCCTATCACCTGCCCAATCCGAATCGGTAAAGCCTCCAAGCTGAAGCTTTCTGTCATTTGTGTACTCAATCCCATAGCAGGTTGTCCCTTTGACATACCTCAAAACCCTCTTGGCTGCTTTTTAATGTGCTTCAGTTGGAGAACTCATGAACTGGCTTGCTACACCAATCGCATAGGAAATGTTTGGTCTCGTAGTGGTGAGATAAATCAGGCTCCCCACAAGCTGCCTATAAAGAGTCTCGTCCACAAAAGGAGTGCCATCATCTGTAGATGGCTTACTGCTGGTATCAATGGGCGTGGAAACGGGTTTGCAACCTTGCATGTTGAACCTCTTCAAGACTTCACATGCATAGTTAGCTTGGGAAATAAACACTCCACAAATTCTGTCTTAATGAACTCTCCACCACCGTCTAACCTGAGCATCTTTATCTTCTTTCCTTGAATGTTCTTCTACCAAAGCTTTGAAATGCAGGAAATATTTGAATGCTTCAGATTTTAACTTCAAGAAATAAATTCAAATCTTGCGTGAGAAGTCATCAATAAAGGTCATAAAGTAATATGCCCCCCCTGCAGATTTGGTTTGGGTTGGCCTGCACAAATCTGAATGTACCAAGTGAAGTATGCTTGCTGCCCTAGTGGTGCTTTCCGTGGGAAACTTATGTCTTTGCTGTTTTCCCATAGCGCAAGCCTCGCAAATTGAAGAACAATCTATCCACATCACTTCCTTTTGCTGTATAAGCATGCTGACTAGGGATAGAAGTGTACAACCTGTATAGATTATCTTCCTGCAATCCTTTGGCCACAACCTTCATATTATCACTCAAGTCCAACGCAAGAGAAGAAGTAGCACCAAATTCTACTTTCATATTTTGTTGAGTGATAGCTCCTACTGAAAGAAGATTTTTAGCAAGTCTTGGTACATATAAGACATTCTTAATGACTTTAACTTCTCCTGATGAAAGCTTTACAGGTACTGTGCTCTTTCCCTTGACCTTGTGTGTTGAGTTGTCACCTAGGCACACCTCTTGTCCATCACAAATCCCCACAAAGGTATCAAACCCTATGAAGGGTCACGTGCTTTGAAGCACTTGAGTCAATGTACCAACCACCTGTTGTAGCTTGTGAGGCCAATGCAAAAGAAAATAACTCAGCTTGCCTTATGTCACTTTGCTCCTCTCTTGCAACACTCAACAACATTTCCTCCCTGCTTCTTTGTGCCCTTCTTTTGCTCTGCAAGCTTCTTCTTGCACTCAAAAGCAAAGTGTCCATATTTACCACAATAATTGCAATTCTCCTTCCTTCGAGGTGTGGAAGAAGTATTCGAGGAGGATTGTGCTTCTGACATCTGCAAGTTCTCCATTCCTTGCTCAAGTGTTTGTGGTGCTCCTTTGTTCTTGCCTTTACCTTTCTTTTTATCCTTGGCTGGATTTTGCTTTTCTTAGAAGCAAAGGCATGAACATTGATGATTTTACAAACGAATAAAAATCCTAGTAGTGAGCTATAGTTTGTGACTCATGAGAGTTTCAAAGTGAAAGTTGGAAGTTCGGAAGTTGGAACCATCAAAAAACTTAATGTTGGGCACGTTGACCCTTGAGGACTATGTAGTTCCTAGTAAGTATTAAAACCAATTCCAATTACTAACTACTAATTGCTAAGTAGCAAACTCAAGCCTCATAAGAAGGATTATTGCATAATGGATCAAATCTGTACTCACCAGTCACTATTACCCCGGAGGTGTCGATGGATCTCAAAAACATCGTCCCCATGCAAGAAGACACCATGATATTCAATATGTGGTGCTTCCCTGCATCACTCCAACATGAGATATGATGGTGTAGCCGTACCTAGTTCATAGCATTATGGCAATGATCAATCTTGATTCTTGGCTCTTGAGACTTGAATGTTCTTATGTAGATAGATATATTCATGAAATGATAGACTAGATAGATTCATAGATTAGGAATTTAGATAGATAGAATTCAGAATTCAGATTCAATTAGATAGCTTAGAATTTTTGTGATAGATAGAATCATAAATATTAAGTAGGCTGGCCGTTGTAGGCATATAGAGATCCTTGGTGGTTCACAAATTTTGTGATCCTCTTATGGTCCCATTAATTTTGTGCACAGTGCCACCATGTATGATATTAGTGTATAAATTTTAAAGTTTAAATCAGCTAGAACTTAGCTCTGAGCATACTCACATGAACTTTTAGTTCATTGAACTTTCAACGTTGGGTTTGCGATTAATGGATTCTTGGTTAGTTAAAAGTTTTGTGAGAAATTTCAATCATGAGAGGCTAGAGCCTAAGAGAGAGTCTGGTGGTGTTACTTACAAGAAGGTGTTGGCACGTGTGACTTGATAAGTTGACCACATGCTGCCAATGATGTTTCAAGTTTAATAAGTTAGCCAATTTAGGTACATAAATGGGAGGTTTTGTGACTTTTCACCTTTCAAGTTTTAAATTGAACATTGATTTATGTTGAATCATTGACAGACTATATTTAAGAAGCATGGCCTCAAGTACTTAGAAATTTCAAATTTAGATTAGAAATCTAGATGGAATTTGATAAACAGAATCTAGATTACTCATTAGATTAGAATCTATATTCTAGATAGTAGATAGGTAGATATTCAAATTAGATTGAATCACATAATAGAATCTAGATAAGTAGACCTTAGGTTAATGATTTATTCATTCAATATTTATTCTTGATTCAAATTTCTTTACAATCTTAGACGATAAGAGTTCAAAAACAAATTTGTAAACTTTGAAAATTTAAGTCATAGTTGAGAGTTGAGTGTTTATCTCTAGGCCTTGAAGGGCCAAACTCGTTTGTTGCATCAGGAGTGTTGTTGTGTTAGGGGCATCGTGCAAGTGGGAATCTCGTTCTCCTGGGTCCTCAAACATAGTAAATGTGCCTTGATGTGCGTAGGCCCACCTGTGTAACTACGTGGCATGGTGACCTCTCTCTCTCTCTCTCTCTCTCTCTCTCTCTCTCTCTCTCTCTCTCTCTCTCTCTCTCAGGCACGTGGCCAGCACGTTGCTCCTCTCTAGCATAGCCATTGCTACTGCTGCCAATGGAAGGTTTCTTATGAAGATGATGGTTGCTGTTGGAGGATCGTTAGCTAGTTGAGTAACGTTAACACACTGACACCTCTTATCAACGTTAAGGGAAAGGAAGAGATAGGCATAAAATGGTTCCACGCAAGCAAAGGGCTAGATATTGATGCAATACCTGTGATTGCTGTTGTTGCTAATGCAGGGATGCCCTCTGTCACTACGCCTACTATAGTTGTAGTGCTTTCTACACCTGTTGCAACACAACTTCAAGCTTCTGTAGTGATGTCCACCCCTTTGCAAAATCCTATCCCTGCCCCTGTGACTCCAACAAAGGAGTTTCCTCATTTTCCTGTACCGTGTGAAGACACACACAAGCTATACATGATATGTGGAACATCAGAAGGTGATGATTGATGCTCAACATAACAAGTATTCAACAATATTTAGCGACTAGTGCCATTTAAGATGTCAAGAAAGAGGTTACAGTGGCCAAGGAAAGAACAACAACATAGTCAAAGAAAGTGAACTCGAATAGCACCATATGGCTCAATAATAGGCAGACATCCTTAAATGTCGAGCTAAACCCAATGCTCCAATCTCTTTCATCTCCGCTACATTCATTGAGGGCCCATTGTGCGAGCAAAACGCCCTTAATGTCCGTGTAAGAGGCATCCCTTATTCTTAGAATCCGGATTATTTTGAAACCCAGTTAGCAACTTATGCTTGGGTATTGATGAGACATAAGCAATGCTGTTTGGCTAAGATTTTTTGTTTATTGAATTTTATATTATTGTTTTGACTTCAATCTTTTGACTTTTTGAGTTGCTCGTATATTGTTTCTAAGCTTTACCTTATGACATCAATGACTTCTCTATATAAATTTGTGAAATCGTATATATTCTAATTTCACAAATAGATATAAAGTAAAAAAGTCTTTGAACGAAATCCTCTAGCACCATAGCAAAGGTTTGGACACAACTTGGCATACCAAGAAAGATGTTAATACTCTTGTCCTACGCTCCTCTTTGTTGGCGTCTACACGAGATGTGCTACAACGTTGTTCAAAGATACTAAGTCTTTTTGGTCGAAGATCTTTGTAGAAGTTGTGGAACACATAAATCCTTGCAGGAAGCAAAAGCTATTGTTAGATGCATGATCTTCAGAGATGGTAACATTCATTTTGTTGACACTCAAAAAGGCATACAACTAATAATGAGAGTTTAGAATTGAATTTGACTTAGAGTAGAGTTAGTGAAATGAAGACAATCAACGTGTAAATGGTCTAAGTACCATATATGTTAGAAAACCGACTTGCTCATGCAAGTAACCCAAGACAAGATTCCTATTGTGATGAAACAATTGCCAAACACATGAGAGAAAACACAAGTGATGGAATCCAACTATGTCCCATTGCGTATGAGGTAGGGCGCACAACAAACTTATTGGATTTGGTCTATGCGAAAAGCAAAAGCAAAAGTGAAAGCAAAAGCAATTGCCTAATTTATGTTTCAACATATGGTAAAAGCACTAACACCTATCTATAGCAATAACTTGTGCTTCAAATCAAGCACTAGAATCTCGAACTTTAGTCTAGCTTAATACTAACTTGACTATACTAAATATAGGTAAGGGCCCCTAGAATTAGCACGCAAGCATGGCCCAATAATCCTATGTAATCCTAAATGATAACATTAGGGGTAATAATGTAAACATTAACTCTAACAGTATTTTCCTATAACTCTCTCTCTTCTTAGTGGCTGAATTTATAGGATCCTAAAATTTTTGGTAGTTTTGATAGTTGTAGTTAGTTTCTTTCAACGACATTGATTCATCCAGTTACTAACATAGTTGGGTGTACTTCTTTCATCTTACATGCCTTATGGCATGGAAAAGACATTAATGAATCTCTCTCTCTCTCTCTCTCTCTCTCTCTCTCTCTCTCTCTCTCTCTCTTTTGTCTCCTAACTTGTAAAATTCTAACTAGTAACTAGCAACACATAATTAGTAATTTCTTATTTCGAAGTTAAGTTCTAACACCCCCCTCACAATGTCAAAATCCTTCTCACGTTGCACATTGTACAATGCCTAAAGCCTAAACACTTCTCACAATTTCATCACCCTCCTATGATCTATCAACTCACCGTCACCCCTAAAACCTAAACCTTCAGAAAAACTTTCTCCTCAATAGCAATTGGCTGACCTCACACCATTCCACACCCGCTCCAATCACCCTCAAATGAACTAATCTCTCTCTCTCTCTCTCTCTCTCTCTCTCTCTCTCTCTCTCTCTCTCTCTCAGCGCGCTCATTCGCGCAAAGTGACCACCCGAATTACGTACGGGAAATAAGTGTAGGAAGCCAGGTTTGAATTGGGTTCGACCTATTCAAACAATGGTTTGGGTTTCGAATCGTGGTTCATGGAAACTATGGTGCAAAATATGAAAACTAGACTGACAAATTGCCAAATTTTTTATGAACCTCCAACAAAGATGCTTGTTTTGAAACGGAATGCAGTTCGGAATGCGACCTACAATGTTGTTTTCTTCTTCGAAATGCATTTTTTTTCAGTGTGCCTTTTTTGTAAAATTTTCATAGATCAGCTTAAAATAGGAATGACATGTGGCTGCCTTAACTTGATGTTTAGACATTAGCCATTGCATTCTGAGGGGGTGCTTTAAGTCCAGCCAATATAAACGAATTATGTTAGAATTCTGTGATCTGCTTCAGAATATGTGATTTCATATTTTTATTGGAATTGATAAATTTTTGAAAGAAAAAAAATGCAAATTTTTTTAAATAAATTAAAACAATGCTTTGTACATATAGAGCCCGTCCTGTCTTGTACATATGGAATGAAGGGATATGTTGAGAACTGAAAGGTTTGGAATGGGTATTTATGGATGGAAATAGGCAGTGCCTAGCCTCCCTTACATCAATGAAGAATTCAATACTATTATGAATCTCTAGGTTGTATCTATATGTGCCTAGTCCTCCAAGCCCTTTTGAGTTGGATTCTTTTGGGAAAATGGACTGGACTAGTCTGATATTTCACTTGACGAATACCCAAGGACTTCTGTCTTTGGTCTTGCTTCACTGTATGGCTCTGCTGCCTCTTACTCAAGCTCCACTTGGCACTTCAATCTGATCTCCGGGTAGAAAGTGCACTTTATTACAAAGTAAGCTGCTGGGGAGCTAAGGAGCCTGCTTTTATTTCTAGTATTCTGTATTTTGTCTAGTTCTTGCGAACTCTTGTTTAGGTATATGGTCCCTGTTTTTAATTTGATCTAAATTCAAAAAATATTTCTTGTTGATTGTCATTTGCTTCTAAGTTAACACTGGGTCTACCCAAGAGAATCTGGATGCTTTCAAAACCCATATAGCAACTTATGCTTTTGGTACATGAGACATAAGCAGTGCTGGTTGGCTAAGGTTTTTCGTTTATTTAATACATTATCATTGTTTTGATATAGATCCTTTCGACTTTTTTTGTTGCATGTATATTTTTCTTAAGTTTTTACCTTATGACATCACTGGTTTCTCAAATCAAATTTGTGAATTTGGATTCATTAAATTTCATTCTAATCTCACAAATAGATATTCACAAGCTACCAAAAGCATATGAATAAATCATGATAATTGGGTTCTAGTGCCTAAAAATGTCAGGATTCAAAATAGGCCCAATATTATGATCAATGTAAAAATGTCCATAACTTCATTTTTTTTTGAATATCTCAAAACATTTGAGCAGCTTATGGTTTGGTTGTATCTTTGTATGCTCGTCACTTTTATGTTACTTATGTGTAGTCATTAAATAAGTCATTATTTGAGGACTACACTGACTTTCACAATAATTAGCAAATTTGACTATATTGTTGATGATGTATTTGAGTGTTTTTCTATATGGCATTTTAGCAGTTTGATATTGTTCAATGTGCAAGTTTTTGTCACATTTTAGTGAAAGATTCAACCATGTTACAATAGAACAAAAGAAGGTGCATGCAGTTACTTGTACAACGAATAATGATTTTCTTTGCTTGTCAACGATGAATCTTTTAAATTTTCAAGAGAAGATTCAGAACAATTTGTTAATGCTAAGGGCTGCATTTTTGTTTTTTAAACATTTTGCACTTGCCAAAAGACATCCAGAGGAAGAGCTACCAGGCACAAATACTCCAAGCAATTAACTGCGTTGGTGAGATTAATTGAAAGTAAACCACAAAACAGAGGTTCGCCAATATTTTTTGATGACAGAGTATTGTGGCAAAATTTTTGGTTTGACGACATTTACAAACCATAAACTGAAAATGAATTTAATTGTTTGATAGAGCTTGTGATAGAGCTGTACTCAATATTGAAACCTGTATGGCATAGCTTTTAAAGAACTTAGTGTTGATGTATTCTTAAGGTTCATTTAGTTGAATCGATCAAATTTCTGTTTCAAAACTAACCAGTGAGTGGAGCGATTAAACTGACCTGGAATCAATACCATGATGAGCAGGACATCGGAGGGTGCGATATTCAAAAGCAAGAGATTCGTGAAGCAGTCGAACTACCTTTGACTCATCATGAGTTGTACAAACAAATTGGAATCGATCCACCTAGAGGAGTCCTTTTATATGGTCCACCTGGGACAGGCAAAACCATGCTTGCCAAGGCTGTTGCTCATCACACTACAGCAGCTTTTATTCGTGTTGTTGGGTCAGAATTTGTTCAAAAGTACCTTGGTGAGGTATGATTCAAACGTCTACAAACTTATTTACAAACTTCTAGAACATTCTAGCTGGAGGAACTTTTATATGAACTTTTGCATTAGATTGGCCGCATTTCCATTTTTATACCTTTAATACTATGATCCTTAGTCGTTCCGGAATGGGACGCGTTCTGGAAAGATGCCCAAAAAAAAAAAGAAGTTTTTTTAACAAAGGATTCAATTAAGATAAGTAATTAAAATAATTAAATGTATATCAGTATCGTTTCGACCAGGAATGTTCCTGAACGGAACGTTCTGACCCATTTTTGTCGGAATGGGCTTCTAAGCTATGATTTATCTGCTGTGATAGGCCGCCTCCTCCGTAGGTGGCACCCGAGGATCAGCAGCTGTCGTATGTACCTTGCAGGAGTCAGGTTTCACCTACAAAAACAAACGGGCATGGTTAGCAAACTTATGCATTTGTGAAATAAGTTCATTTGAAACGCAAGTACATCAAGCAATACCAATAAAGTCACTAACTCACCTCGATCAAGCGGTCACCCTGCATGCGTGTGCATCTCAACATGCGTCCGTTGGTGTTCACAAACACCAACCGCCTGCACTGCTCAATGGAGAGTCTATTTCTCTTCTTCGTGTGATAGCTGGCCCATACACTCCAGTTCCGCTCATAGGCGGAAGCCGAACAGTCCTGTGCAAGGACCCTCTCTGCCAGTCGCTGAAGTTTAGGCGTACTGCGGCCATGAAAGCTCCACCATGTGACAGGCGCCAACTGGTCATCTCTGAGCTTACACTGCTCTCGATCAAAAGGATACAGGCCCCGCTCGAACTTGACTATGTCTTGCTCTATGTTTCCCAGAGTCGTGCCTGTTGGCAAAGGAAATAGAACACGTGTCAGGCCACAAACCAAAGCATATGCTAATATAAACAACTACACTAGCTAGAGTATTTACAATACCTGCGCCAGGCCATACACGCTCGGTGTACTCCACCCATCCTCGGTGTCCATGTCGCTAGGACGTCTGGTAGAGAGCCACAATGGGTGCAGCATGTGGGCCACCGCATGGATGGGTCTGTGGAAGTAGTGCCTCCTCGCCTTCCAAAGTGTGAGGAGCTCGTCCTTCCTGCGCAGGTGACATTGCAAATGGTTAGGCATCTTTGAAAACACGAGAGCAAAGTGAAATTGAAATAGCAAAGTGATAGGAGATGTACCTATCCTCCTCCAAGCCACATCTGTGAAGCGCCTCGCTGATGCGGTCCATGAACTCGTATATGAGACCGAGAGTGCACCCCTCTCGGTCTACTAGGCGCAGCACATAGAAGACAGGTCAAAGAACCTCTACAATCTCACTCGCACGTGTCTAGAAGTCCTCTCCAAAGACTATGGCCTGGAAGAACACTGCCTCTGTCGTGCAATCCCTGAACTCATCAAATGCCTCACTGGATACCGTCCTCCGCAAATGATCTCGCAAGATGCATAGTCGCTCAAGAACCAAGAAAAAGAAGGCAAAGCGAGTGGGTGCTGACTTCTTCAGGTCCAGCCGAGAGAATGTACGGAACAATGCCAGCACGCGCCTCTTTTTGGTGACGAACTCCACTATGCGCATGGCCTGAGAGGTGAGTTGCAAGACAAACATTAAACAAAAAACTGTTAGAAGCTAAAAGAGGTTAGGGGCCTGGAATAATTGACAAGTGCAAAATGCTTTACAAAGTGACAAAAATTGTACTTCGCGAATCCATGGAAGTGCAACCATGTCCTAAATGAGAAGGTCGATGCAATGTGCAGCACACGGTGGGGGGTCCACACAATACTCGGGTGCTCCCTCATCACCATCTCTCCCATTGATCTGCAGTTCGAGCCGTTGTCCGTGACGACTTGAACTACATGCTCTGCCCCAATCTCCTGCACTACAGAGATCACTGCCTCATAGATGAACTCGGCCGTGATGGCTCCAATAGCTCGAGTAGCATCCATGCCTCATAGGAAGACTGTGCCAAGTGGGCAAGACACTAGGATATTGACGACAAATCATCGACGAGTGTCAGTCCATCCATCGCTCAATATCGAGCGTCCATAGCTGCAAAAATACAACATTTCTTAGACATGTGCACTTGCAAACATTGTGGTAATTTGTAGAGTGAAACAAATGAAGTGGTAAAGAGTAGCAAAAAATTCTTACGTCTGCCACGCTGTGCGGATGGAGCTCAGCTCCCGTGTGATGGTGTCCTCCTCCTATCGTAGCATGGTCGTGCGCAATGCCTCTCTCCTCGGAGGCCTCCATGACGAATCAACTGATGCTATCTGAAGGCAAGTGTCTCTAAAGATCCAAGTGTCTGCAACAGCAAACGGAATGCCACACTCATAGAACAGCTGGCCAATCCGTTAGGTACACAAGGCATGATGATGTCTCTGCCACGCACCTCAGTCCAATATCTGCTGCCTAGCCCTAACTGCTCTCTGCTGCACAGAGGACTCTCCTGGTCTAGAACGCCCACCAGAAATAGCAGATGGGTGTGCTGAAGGTGTGTCTGACTGTGGAGCATCGCCTGCTGCATCGCTGCGGCCCTCTGTGGCATGATCTAGCTCTGTAAATGGTGCGTCAGCAACTGATGACGACGCTGGACGAGATGGACCTGCCGCTGAAGGAACAACTGGACACTCTAGGAACATCTCCCCCCATGTGACTAGGCTCTGCCTCTACATTTGCTCTAGACCCTACACCTGCACCATGTCCCGAACCTGCTCTAGTCCCTGCTCCTGCCACTGACCCATGAACAACAGTCTGAGATGGTCTCAAAGGCTCAAGAGATGTACCGTCACGCCCGTATGTGTCCATCAAGGGGCAAATGGATATGCCCATCCCCCGCCCATCTGGCCTGGTGAGTCGTAGCAAATGGGCCTTAACCCTGGTAAGAGAACCAGTAAAGATGCCGCCACAATGCAGGCATCTCCATCTGCGGGCACACCTTGGTGCGTAGCCACATCCCCCTCTGTCAACTCTACCTCTGACCAAATGCCTCTACCAAGGACCGGCATTGTGTGAATCTGTCAATGTATCAGATCGTGTGACTTAGCCGATATACCAGACATGCAAAAGAGGAAGCAAACAATCACATGTCAGTATTCTGTTGATAGCAACAACATTCGGATTGATGCGAATATCAACCCTAAACCCTAAAACGCAGGTGATTTGGACATGCCACCGAAAACTTTCTCTCGAAGCGATAAAAATCGAAACTAACAGCACAGTTTAGCCTAAAATTGCACCTCAATCAGATGATTATAAGCTAGTTTGCAAAAAGAGTCAAAAACACACGAAAAAGGGGCATGAGATTCATATCTTTTGATACAAGCAAAAATGGGAAAAGCTAACAACATGAGCATTCAATACATATGATTTGAAACCAAAAGCCACTTCATTACGTTGCCTACAGCTCATTCTATGAGGTACCAAGGTTTGAACTCAAAACTTACCTAAAATCGTTTTGGAGACAAATGCCACCACCTCGTCGCTTCCACCGTCTTGATCACGCACGGATCGATGCTCCACGCTGCCCACAATCCACCATCGCCTCCTCTCCGGATCGAAATCCTTTTGGATCGCGATCTGTTGCAATTCAGGTCCGGACGCTGGGCGCGTCTAGCACGCGTTTGCTAGACGCGCCCAGCGTCCAAAAAAAAAAAATGGACGCGTCCGACCTCGTGTCCGGGGGTCGGACACGTCCGGGTTCGGACGTCAGATGCGGACGCGAAAAGCCCACGTCCGGCCCAGACCCTCATGTCTGATATTATATATCTATATAGTATAAAACTATTTTAGAGAGAGAATGTGTGAGCCGGCAAAAAATGTCACCCATTTGCAAAACAAAATCTAAATTGGTTGCCCATTGCCTGTCATCGACGGGCACAAGCAGCTAGTATATCTATATCTATATATATCTAAGGAAGCGGATGGTGGACGCGGACGCGCGTCCGCGTCCGGACGTGGACGTGCCAGGGGCGCGTCCGGGGACTCGTCCACCCTTTTTAAATTTTTTTTAGTGTTAATTAGGGTTAAAAAATAAAAAAAAATGACGCGTCCGACCCCACGTGGACGCGTCCGGGTCCGGATGCCGGACGCGGGCACAGATTGCCCGCGTCCGGCCCGGACCCTCATGTCTGATATATATATATATGTGTGTGTGTGTGTATATCAGAGATGTATAATATACTTGGAAATACATAAAATTGGATACATAGAAACCCAACTTAAAGATGGATAATGATTATTTCATTACATGTAGAAACTCTGAAGTATAAATTGAGAGCTTGCGCCCGGGTTATAATAACTGGAACATTTTTCTGTAGTCTGTCATATATCTCTGGATACCAACTCCAGAGTAACCGGTCGATCGTTTATCAAACCTTAAGTCTAGCTACTGGATTTTGTATGCACGTAGAAGAAATGTTCATGAATACTTCACAAGAATTCAAAAAGTAAGATATCTATCTATGTATTTCTAGAAATGCTCCAAAAAATAGCTGCTCTTTGAAATGAGCGTTTTGTTAGGTTCCTATGTAGTGTGAATGGCAAATGTGTTGCAAGTAGAAGACAAGTGATAATTGACAAAAGAGGCGAAGTTTATCTTTTAGCCAATTGCAATAGGGAAGGTGCTATAGAAAAGTTGCTAACATGATTGTTGGCTGTCAAAGGTCAAGGGTTTGTCCAGTTTGGAGAATTTTAAGATGATTGTTGGCTTTTAAACCTAAAAGGTTAGGAGTCGTTCCAATTTGGAATTTCCTGTTTCAGTTTTTAGGGCCATGAAAGTTAAAACATATTGACATGTAAAGCTACAAGTTTCAATTGGCAGATTTTGTCTTCGATAATGTCAGCATCATGTCTTTCTTATGGTGATTGTTAATCAGCGACTTGATTAAAGTTTGTCTTATCGTTTGAATATTTTTCCACGACCTTTTAGTTCGATAGGCTTTTGGTCTTTGACCTCAGTGAATTCTGACTCTACTCTTGACCTCAGAAACTTATTTTTGTGCATGTCTGAATTTGAAATATAAAACATCTCTGGTTGTGAAGCCCAATCGTACACATGGGTTCTGGAGACTATTTTAGCATAAAGTCTATGCTGCGAAAGGCTTGACAATTTGTGGGTGAGTTCAAAAAGTAAATTATTTATGGATAATCTTTAAATAATGGTTCCAAGTTCAGTGACTGTTGAAGGTTTGTGAATGAGTTCACAAACCTGGAAGTTTGCAAGTCTTGAATTTCTATGGCTTGGTTATATCTATGTTACACTGATTTATCTCTGTCTTAATGCTACCGACTCACAAGAATTTCTTGTGTAGGGACCAAGGATGGTGCGTGATGTATTTCGCCTTGCTAAAGAGAATGCTCCTGCAATTATTTTTATTGATGAGATCGATGCTATTGCTACCGCCCGTTTTGATGCCCAAACTGGTGCTGATCGTGAAGTGCAACGTATTCTGATGGAGCTTCTGAACCAGGTCACTTGAAAGTTTCAAACATGGAACATCAAAGCTGAATTACCCAGTTATTACCAGAAAATTTGATTTACGAGTGGTCAACTTGCATTCTTTACTTGACTGGAGGTAACTAGATGTGCAATTGATCTGCAGATGGATGGTTTCGATCAGACAGTGAATGTGAAGGTAATTATGGCGACAAACCGTGCGGATACCTTGGATCCAGCGCTCTTGCGCCCCGGTCGGCTTGATAGAAAGATTGAGTTCCCTCTTCCTGATAGGAGGCAGAAGCGTCTAGTATTCCAGGTTTGTGTAGCAAACTAAAGCATATCTGTTAGAACCTTATAATTTCATAGTATCCCATGCTCCAGATTGTAACTTTGATCAGAACGCATCTGTAAAAAAATGTATTATGAAGAATATTGTGGACGTTAGCTTCTCCAAGGCCTAAGCATAGCCAATATCATGGATGACTAGGCTGTTATGATCCTCTTTTAGGCTGCAGGGCAGTTACTTCTGTGTTTAAGTCCCTATGGAATCATAGTTTCTTGCTGGTATTGCAGGTTTGCACTGCGAAGATGAATCTAAGTGATGAGGTCGATCTGGAGGATTATGTATCCAGGCCTGACAAGATCAGTGCTGCTGAGGTTCGTGTTACTGGTCTGAACATCCACTACTTGAATATGTTAAAGTGTTAGTCCCGTTAACATCCAAGATTCACCTAGCAGAGGTGTTTGGTTTTCTCATATATAGTTATTGATTTAGTTCGTATGTCAAATTTCCATGGTCATTGATGTAGTTTGTATCTTGTGCAACAGATAACTGCCATCTGTCAAGAAGCAGGCATGCATGCAGTTCGTAAGAATCGTTATATTATTCTTCCAAAAGATTTTGAAAAAGGATATAGGTCCAATGTGAAGAAATCAGACACAGATTTTGAGTTTTACCGGTAGTTACAGAATTCCATATTTGTGGAAACCACCAATCCATATAGAAATAGCTTCAAAAGATTTGAAGCATTTAGTCCATTCTGTTGATAAAAGCAGATGTTATGTATCTTTTTCTTGTACTGCTGGAGGGTGACACTGTCTTATTCATAAATTGGAGGTACAGAAGCCGTAACTTTTGATCTCTAGTTCCTTCGGGTAAAGATACGTAGTTAATTGGTTTATTTTGATTCTGGTGCACTTTTGATGGAGTTCCCTCTTGTTGTTTCTTACTCTACTATTCATGCCAAATTTTTAAGCCTGAAAAGAATCTCCCTGTCAAAAGCATACAGTCGAATTATCAAGGCACATTAATCTTGTGGTGATTTGTGAGTCAGTATTGGTTAGTGGTTTAATTTTAAAGAGGCAAAAGAGTGAAATTTTTCTGCATTCTTCTTTATTGTGTCTTCATAAGTGATGTACTCTGCTCTGTGTCGAGGAGGAACGCATGTACATCAGAAAGATGGTTGTAAGGTAGTAGCATGTTCTGATACTTGGAATTCTTTTTGTGTGCACCTTCAAGGGTTTTTTTGCCGCCTTAGCAATGTACATATTTTTGTTCATTGTATGTACAAATTTAAAGCAAAGAGCATTTTGCATCATATTGGAAGCAAGATTGCAAAAACATGTGCCTATAAATCTCCTAGCCTTTTTGACATTGGAGTGTCATTTTGGCCCTTAATTTTAGGAATAAGTTTGTAACGCTCAAGGCTTCATGCACACACACACCCACGCACACCCACAGTCGTCCAAAACTAATTCAATTAAGGGTGGAGTGGAGTAGAGTGGGCAAAAGCCAATACTTTTTTAATAACCGGAAGTTCAAAACATTGTACCAAAGGCTATCAGAGGACTTGCTATGCAGGATTTCTGAAATATGTGCGGTAGCAACAATGTAGAAATTTTTAAACATTCATAATTGACATTGATTCATTAAGACATTGAAGATGGTTGATTCCATTGGCATTGAAAAGAGGATACAAGTTTGATTGTTTTTTCAATTGGTTTCAATATATGTGCACACACGACATAAGCCAATTGCTTTAGGCTACTTGTTCTAGATAAAAAAAATCGATGGACTGTCCTCAAGTGAGGCTTAGTGTTTCCAAACATACCTTTTCCAATTGTGTCTTTATGTTTTGTTCATTCCATCAATCACTAAGAACCTCCTTACTGTTAGTCAAATGCTTGGCAAGGGTCTTAAGGTGGAGTTTGTTGGTGATTCTTGCTTGATCAAAAGGAAATGAAACCTTGATTGCCAAGGGCAAGAGACAAGGTGAGATTTACAAACTTGATGGATATGTTGTTTTTAACCATGGTGGTTTGGAGGCAAAGAAGCAAGTTGGTGAGCTTTGCTCAATGTCAAAGTCACATAGGTTGTCTTATTCTAAATCTAGCTCAAGATCTAAGATGCATTTTCATTTAGTACATTTGGATGTGCATTGCACTAGTGCTTTGAGTAAAGGAAGAGCAAAGATGTTCGTGACTTGCATTGATGACTTTAGTAGATATTATTGGATTTATCTTCTAAAGAGTGAGGACTTCATACTTGATGTCTCTCTCAAGCTCAAGAACGTTGTGGAGAGTCATTCAACATGAGGTCAAGAGCTTAAAGTTGGCAAAGGAAGACCTATCAACAAAGTTCAAAGAGGTTTGTGTGGCCATGGGATAAAAAGGGAGCTTTCAATCTCAAAGGTTCTACATGGTGTGGAATAGATTGCCAAGTAATGCTCGTGATGGTAAAACACCATGTGAATTCTTGTCTAAGAAAATGCAAATTTTAGTCATTTGAGGATCTTTGGATCCATATGCTTTGTGCCTGTACCTCTTGATGTAAGGACAAAACAAGATGGAGCATCCTCAAGCTTACTTGATCAAGCATTCTCTCAACAACAAATAGTTCAAATCATTGATGGAGATGGCTCAAGCCTTGAAGAGGAGGGATCTCAAGATCTCATGTCTCCAAGAAGATCTTCTAGATCCAAATTCGAGCCTAGAAGGCTCACCTACATTGATAAAGGAAAGTAAGTTGAAGTTGGTAACATATCTAATGCTTTCTTCACTTCCTTTGATGAACCTTCATGTCAAAAGATTGGCATGAAGCTAATGATCGTAGAGTACTATGCTTTGATTGAAAATCATGCTTGGATATTGGTACATTTACCATCTAACAAAAAAACAATAGGTTGTAAATGGGTCTTTAGAATCAAATACAACCAAGATGGCAAGATGGATCAATCAACAAGCTCAAGGCTTGGCTATGTGCAAAAGGCTATGTACAAATCAAAGGTTCGGATTATGAAGAGACCTTTGCACCCATGGCCAATTTGACAACAATTAGAATTTTGATTGCTCTATCTTCACATTTAAATTGGATGCTCTTTCAAATGGATGTATCTAATGCTTTTTTGTATGGCTATCTTGAGGAGGAGATATACATGCTGCAACCCAAGGTCTTCATTCAACATGGACTTGAAGACAAAGTTTGCCTACTCAAGAAGAGCTTGTATGATTTGAAACAAGCACCAAGATCATGGCATGCTCGACAACATTATTTTCTTATCTCATTTGGATTCAATCTAAGTGACTTAGATCCATCTTTGTACTTTAAATTTCATGATGATGATGTACTTGTACTCTCATTATATGTAGACGATGTTATGGAAATAATGTAGATCCAATCAATGAGACCAAGATCGCATTATGTAAGGAGTTCAAAATGCAAGATCTAGGCACCTTGCATTATATTTTGGGTATAGAAGTAGGAAGAGGTCATAATTTTAGTTTCATTTGTCAATAAAAGTATGCTACTTCAATTCTAAATAATATAATATGGATAGGTGCAAAAAGAGAGAAACGCCAATGGAGCACCATGTAAGAGATCCTAAGGGAGATGATGAAAGATCCTTCACGGACATCACACTCTTTAGGAGTCTTGTAAGCTTTTTACTTTGGCTTACCATATCTAGACCAGATCTGAGCTATAGTATCAATATATTAAGTCAATTTATGCATGATCCATTGATTCACCATTGGAAACTAGACAGAATTGTAGTTGTGTTGGTGGCCGGAGAAGATAGGGTTGCCAATATCAAGTCAAGGGTGAACCTACTTCTACTTATGTTGGAGATGAAGAGGCACTCTTCACGAAAGGCAATGGCAAAGGAAGATGAAAGTGGAACAAGAAGAGTACCATGGATCAAGGGCAAGGTGAGGCAACATCCTCTTATGGTGGTAAGAAGGATAAGTTTAAACTCAAATGCTTTTATTGTGACAAAAAGGGTCATTTTGCTAATGAGTGCTATAAAAAGAAAAGAGAGCAATTAGAAGATAGCAAGCAAAGCAACGTTACTAATGATGAAGATGTTAGTAATGAAGTTTGCTGATACTCTTATGATGTCTTCAAGTCTTATCTCAAGAGAAAGTGACAAAGATTCATGCTGGATTGATAGTAGAGCTAGTTCTCATATGACTAGTCATAAGAAATCTTAGTCACTTATGATGGAGTCAAGCAAGTAATCTACATGACAAATGATGGTGAGTGTGTCATTGAAGATATTGGCTCTATTTCTCTTACTCTCTCAAATAAGAGAAAACCAAGATTTGAAAATGTATTGTGTATTCATTCAATTTCAACGAGTCTTCTTAGTATTGGACAAATGATTTGATGACAATGGACATCAAGTAGAGTTTGATGGAGGCGGCTTGTAACATAAAGAAGGGAGATGTCTTTATTGCAAAGGGCGTTAGACAAGGTAGACTTTATATGTCTAATCAAAGGGATTTGATGAAAAAAAAGTGGTGACAAGTGCAACGTCTCATTCTCCTCATTCTCTTCTCATGTGCTCTTTACTCATTTTGATAATACTAGTAAGCTTGTTCTCTTCAAGTGTGCATTTTGCAAATGGTTGTGATTCTTTTGGTGATCCAATGAAGGTATTTTTTACAGCAAGTAATGTCACATGGTTCAATAAAAAGAGTAAATCAAGTGATTCTATGTTGGATAGAATTGAGGTGCTTGATAGACAAGCTAGTCAAGAAGAGGAGTCTTCTACCTTTTATGATTTGTGTGAAAATTGGCAATTATAGCTTGATTTAACCTTGTAAATTTGTACATAGGTGGGTCCCACACACGTGGAGGCTATTCCTACGTGTGAATTATAGGCCTGGGTAAGCTAGAACCAATTCATAGGTGGTATTTAGGTCATTTGGTCAAGATTCCTAAAATCTAAGACCTACCTCCACAAATCTAGGAAATTGGGTGTTGAACTACCTTCCCATGGTTGGCATAACTAATGGTTAGGTAAATTAGTGATGATTGGCCACGTCTATGGCTAAATTGTCACATGAAAATGAGCTACACTTGATCAGCCAGCCTTCATAATGATTATATGTCTGTACTTGCTCATTGAGAGATCAATCGAGAAAATCAAGATTTTGGAGTTCAAGAAGCAAGTCTCGACTTTTCTCTCTTATAACTTGTGTTTGAATGATTGTATTGCTTTTAACTCTTAGTATACATTAAAATCTATCCACACATCATACATGGACTGTGCTTCACACGTGTGAAGTCATCTTTGACGATTTTTACCTTCTTTTGATTGCTCTTGCTAGTATAGATCAAGATTGTTACTTTAATTCAATGTTTTTGAGGTAGATAATCAATGAGATAGATCTAACTATGCAATCAATCACTCTTGAGGACTGAAAGCATCCATTTAAGGTTCTTATTTCTTTTATTCTAACATGGTATCAGAGCTAAGTACAAGAGGAAGAAGTGTTCGATTCATAATCTATCCCAAATTAGCAAGTTTTTTGGGCTAATCATCTTTTCTTGAGAGGGCGAGTTTGATGTGAGTGATTACTATCATTTTTCAGGTTCAAATTCAAGTGTGGGTTGCAGGTGTACTCTCACATGTGAGAGTGTGTGGACCAACTTACAAGCACCATACTTTGAATGACCCTCAAAATAGTAAGAGATCTCTTGGTGATGAGATTTTTGATGCAAATTGAAGACAAAGCATCTAGAATCATAAACCAAAGTTTAAATTTGATATTGGATCATCAAATGAATTCTTGTATTCTTTGAAACAGGTCCTTAAAGTTGAGTTTACGGTCTTGTTTGATTCTTCAAAGAGTTGGAGAGAGAGCATAGTAAAATCTTGAACTAGTCATTAAAAAATCATTGATTTTTTAGATAGATTTGATAGAAAGTTGTCTAGTACTCAATTTAATTCCATATATTTGTGAGAGACTGTGAGGATTTATAAATGCTAGAATGCTGAAATCACACGTGTGGGACGCCCTACACATGTATTTTTGATCTCCTAAGCACAATAACACCATAAAGATCAGACTAGCATTGGTTGTCAATAGGAAAGCTGATCATACAAGCAATATTATTGTGTTACAAGCAAGATCTGTCAACAAAACATAAGACAAAGCATCATAAATGCCTCTACTCGGCTAGAGAGAGAAAATAACAAGTACAACACTCGTGGAGAGAGAGAGGGCACAAAGAGCTTGTCTCCAAATTTGCATTACACAAAAATTTCATCATTTTCTCAATGAGAGTACATCACATATATATAGATCCATGGACTCTTCTCCTACTTTGAGTTGAATTGGAGTTTTGGATCCACCTCTCAAGCTATCTAGACTTATCCAAGCCACCTCACTATGTCTAATTTTGCCACATAGTCTTTTCATGCATTAAATGTGGCATGTAAAGTACAAATGGTAATTCCTATGGTAGCTCGAGTTTCTACTTCTACCTACCTTGAATATTTTATTCCAAGATGGGTCTTTACTAAGCCAAAAGAGCTCAATTCATCTTTGGCATTTTTTAGGACCCATACTCACAACATTAGATATATTTTTCAATATTTTGACACTCCTAAAAATGTATCTAATGTGGATTAAGCATTGATCTTGAGATAAGACCAAGATTAGACCTATGCTTTGAGAAGGCACTTTTGCAAAGTGGATTTGTGAGAAGATCAGCAATACACGAAGATGTGTCGACATGTTCTAAGTTGATTTCACCTCCAATGAGCTTTTCCCTTACAAAATGGTGTGCCACTTCTATATGCTTGCTTCTTGCATGAAAAATAGGATTGTTTGCAAGAGCTTGTGCCGATATGTTGTCACATTTGATCAAGGGAAGATCACCCACCCTCTTTGATGCACTTTAGCTCCATGATTAACCTTTTGATCCAAAGCACTTCTTTAGTTGTTGTAGTGAGTGCTTTGTACTCGGCCTCACAAGATGATAGAGATATGGTATCCTGCTTCTTTGAAAGCCAAGACACAAGATTGCCTCCAAGAAAGATAGTATATGCATTAATGGACTTCCGATCCATTTTATCACTTGCAAAATTGGAATCTGAATAGCCAACAATGGTTAGATCTTCATTTTTGTACAATAAACCATAATCTTGAGTAGAAGATACACATCTTAGAACTCGCTTGGCCATCTTCCAATGTTGGGTCTTGGGATCTTGCATAAATTGACTCAATTTGTGCACACAATAGCTCAAATCGGGTCTAGTGATAGAAAGCCAAATTAAAGAGCCTATGTGATGTCCTCGAAGGATCTTTCATCACCTTTGATAGGATCTTTTACATGTTGCTCCATGGGAGTATCTATGCCTTTACAACTTTGCATATTGAATTTTCTCAACATAGAAAAGACATATCTAGATCGACAAATAAAAGCATACTCTTCATGAAAATCAATCTCAAGGCCCAAAATGTAATGGATCTCTCCTAGATCTTGCATTTTAAATTCTTTTCCTAATGCATCTTTGGTTTCTTGAACTAGCATCAAACAACTTCCACTAAGAATAATGTCATCTACATAGATTAGGAGAATGACAATATTAGTACCATCAAATTTTAAGTACATAGAAGGATCATAGTCACTAAGCACAAATCCTAATGAAAGTAGAAAGTTGTTGAGTCTTGAATACCATGATCTAGGTGCTTGCTTTAAGCCACAAAGACTTCTAAATAGCAAACACTCCTTAGATTTATCCTTGATAAATCCTTGAGGCCGTTCCATGTATATCTCCTCCTCAAGATAGCCATTCAAAAAAGCGTTGGAGACATCAAGTTGAAATAGTTTCCACTTAAAAAATAAGGCAAGAGGATGGAGCCATCATGATTGTACTTAATCTTGAACACCCACTTGCATCCAATGATATGCATGTAAGGTGGTGGATCCACTAGCTCCCATGTGTGGTTGGTGATCAAGGCATCATATTCAATCTTCATGGCCTCATACCACTCCTTGGTATTGAGGGCTTCTTGAATATCTTTGGGCTCCTCATGAGAAACAAAATAAGCATAAGTGGAATCAAGATCCACTTGTTTTCCTTTGTCCTCATGGATCTTCTAGGAGTGAAAATCCGAGGATTTTCATCTTCAAATCTTGACTCCTCCATATGTTGATAGTCTTCAATAACAATAGGTGATAGATTTTGAGGTTGCTTGATCTCGGCCCCTCCAAGATTGGACTATTCTTCTTCATGAAAAACTACATCTCTACTATCAATTACTTTAGAGGTAGAGAGCATGTGGATTCGATAGGCTTTCTTGTTGGATGAATATCCAACCATTACTCCTTTGCTTGCACAAGGATCACCCTTCTTTCTTGTTTCCAAGGGAATATGGACAAAGCATATGCATACAAATACTCTAAGGTGTTCAACCTTAGGTTTCTTCAAATAGAGTGCTTCATATGGTGACTTTCCTCCAACTGCAACATGAGGGAGTCTATTGCAAAGATAGTTTGAACAATTGATAGCCTCACCCCAAAAGTCTTTTGGCAAAGATGCCTCAATTCTGATGGTTTTGGCACATTCACACAGTGTTCTATTCTTTCTTTCAGCCACCCCATTTTGAGATGGTGTATATGCACAAGAAAACTCCCTTTTAATGCCTTCAGGCTCACAATAATCATGAAATTTATTGGAAGTGTACTCACCACCTCCATCACTTCTAAGAAACTTGATTTTGTAAGAAAATTGCTTTTCAACTAGAGCTTTGAACTTTAGGAAATAGTCAAACACCATAGATTTTGAAGCTAGAAGATATACCCAAGTAAATATAGTGAGATCATCAATGAAAGTTACAAAGCAAGTAGCACCACCCTTGCTCTTTGAAGATGAGAAGTGCACATCCGAGTGTATGAGCTCCAATGGATGTTTTGTCTTGATAGATGACTTTGAAAAAAGCTTCTTATGCAACTTAGATATGGCACAAGCCTCACATGGCTTGAAATTCTTGGAGATAAGCTTAGGCAAGCCAATAGCTTTGGCTTTTTTGACCATGGACACCATAGAATTATAGTTAGGATGTCCCAACCTTCTATGCCATAGTTCCTCCAAAGACATATGAGTAGCAAAAGCACTATCACAAGAGTTAGCATACTCTTTGGTATCAAGCTTGTAGATTCCACCATATCTATACCCAAATGCAAGGATCTCATCATGCTTCTTGATTGTACATGTATTAACATTGAAATTCACATCTAGTCCACTATCAAACAATTGCCCAACACTAATAAGATTTTTTGTTAACTTGGGAACAAAAAGTACATTAGACAGAGAAAGAACTTTTGATGAAGAAAGCTTTAAGGGAATGGTCTGTATGCCTTCAACAGCACACTCATGATCATTTGCTGTGTAGATGGACTTCTTGGTTCCTTCATAAGGTGACATGGATGAAAAAGAATACTTGAGCTACACATATGAGAGGAAGCTCCACTGTCGATATACCACGAACCATCCTTCTTGAAAGGTGATGAAAAAAAGCTCGAGACCATAAGAGATTCCTCTTAATAACTTGCATGTGCTCTTCCTTCTCTTCATTAGAAATGTTGGCTTGCTTGAATTAACTCTTCTTCTTGAAGCAATTGGTGGCATAATGCCCCTTCTTGCCACAAAAGAAACACTTGATGTTTTTCTTCTTCTTCTTGGATGTGGAAGCTTGAGAGGACTCATCCTCATCTCCTTTCTCCTTGGAAATAAGATTGTTGTTGCTTGAAGAGAATTGGTGTTGATTCTTACTTCTTGTCTTGTGCTTGTCTTTGGTAAAGAGAGCTTTACCATCAATGTTGAGAGACAGTCTCTCCATTTTTAAGAGCTTATACCCTTGTCTTGATTCTTCAGAAATGAGCACACTTTGGAGTGCTTCCAAACTTGGTAGCTCCTCCTTAATGGCATAACTCTGAACAAGGTTGTCATATTCCTCCTTTAACCCATTAAGTATGACCTGAACAAGTTCATTTTGGTTGATGGAGTCTCCTATGCATGACAATTCTCTATGGAGGTCTTTAACTCTCATTACATAAGCTGAAGCACATTCATCACTTCTCTGTACACTTTGAAGATTTTGGTTTCTTAGTGTTAGAAGTCTAGAAGTATTCTTTGCCTCATAGATGGACTTAAGAGTATCCCAAGCATCTTTGGCATTAGTACAAGCACCAATTTCTCTTAAGATGTCATTTGAGACATTCATCTTAATACAATACAGAGCCATCCTGGCTCTCTTTCTGTACTTTGGAATTTCTTGAGGAATTTGTGGTTCTTCTTCAATGCCAAGTACAATGTCCATCACATCTTGTAGTATTAAGACAGATTCCATTCTAACCTTCCAAATTGAGTAATTGGAGGTTGACAATCTTTCACTTGCTTCTAATAGAAAGACACCCATTGAACTCATAAAGAATGATGGAAATCAACAAATATGGATGAAAGAATTGCTTATCTTCTCACTATCTGGCCCATTCAATGTGGTTTGAAGCTTAGAATCACAAGAAAACTGCAAACTAGCTAGAAGGTAGAATCTAAACAATTTCTAGCTTGAAATATGATAGATTTGCAAACTATTTGATTAGATTTGCTTGTAAAACTTAGGTAGGCTCTGATACCATGCTAAAATCACACGTGTGGGATGCCATACACATGTATTTTTGATCTCCTAAGCACAATAACACCATAAAGATCAGACTAGCATTGGTTGTCAATAGGAAAGCTGATCATACAAGCAATATTATTGTGTCACAAGCAAGATCTATCAACAAAACATAAGACAAAACATCATAAATGCCTCTACTTGGCTAGAGAGAGAAAATAGCAAGTACAAAACTCGTGGAGAGAGAGAGGGCACAAAGAGCTTGTCTCCAAATTTGCATTACACACAAATTTCATCATTTTCTCAATGAGAGTACATATATATAGATCCATGGACTCTTCTCCTACTTTGAGTTGAATTGGAGTTGTGGATCCACCTCTCAAGCTATCTAGACTTATCCAAGCCACCTCACTATGTCTAATTGTGCCACATAGTCTTTTCATGCATTAAATGTGGCATGTAAAGTACAAATGGCAATTCCTATGGTAGCTCGAGTTTCTACTTCTACCTACCTTGAATATTTTATTCCAAGATGGGTCTTTACTAAGCCAAAAGAGCTCAATTCATCTTTGGCATTTTTTAGGACCCATACTCACAACATTAGATAAATTTTTCAATATTTTGACAAGAAGTCTATTTTTGAGATATCCAACTTAAGTGAGATCAATAGACTCTCTTCAAATTTCATCCATTTCTTGAAAGGTAAGATTCGTAGAAATTTCATAAGCTTGTTCTTTTGAATAAAGATCACATTGATCTTTCTATTTATGTCAAAGTGACACAATTTAGTTTCGAAGGATT
This sequence comes from Diphasiastrum complanatum, assembly GCA_029204225.1. NCBI lineage: Eukaryota > Viridiplantae > Streptophyta > Lycopodiopsida > Lycopodiales > Lycopodiaceae > Diphasiastrum > Diphasiastrum complanatum. The sequence continues at coordinate 32,450 of MU833297.1, forward strand.
TCAAATGTTGAAAAAAACAAAGCTTAAAGTACGAGAAGTACTTTCAAGTACAAGTCATAATATTAAGATGGGATCATTAGGTGCATTCCTTTTAGAGTCTTGTGAAAGGCTAAATTCTACAAATTATTCTATATGGAAGGTAAGAATGGAGTCGCTTTTTTACTCCAAGACCTTTTTGACCTTGTCCTTGTTGATGAGAAGGAATCTCTAGGTGGACAAGGCTTGATAAAATTTAAGAAGAGAGGTAGACTTGCATTACATTGCATAAAAATGAATGTAAGTATGATCTTCTTAAAGAAGTTGCAATTTGCACCTCATCCAATGAAGCTTGGGATTCTTTAAAATGTATGTATGAATCCAATAACACTTCAAGAGTTCTTATGCTAAGAAATCATGTCCTCCAAAGCATGAGAAAAGGTGATGAAAGTTCACAAGATCATGTGCTTAGGATCAAATCACTTAACAAAGAGCTTTCTTCAATAGGTGATAAGATCCATGATAATGAATTAGTCCAAGTCATTCTTAATTGACAAGGAGATGAGTTCTCCAACTTAGTCCAAAGCTTTGCCATTCAAGACTCACTTCCTTCTATTGACAAACTTCATAGTGTCCTTGTAGCCGAGGAGTGCAAGTTGCATAATGTCAAAGACAACATAGGCTCTCTATCCTTGCCAGATGGTGATGAGAAAGCCAACTTCTCAAGAAAAGAAAAGTGGAGGGGCACATGATCCAACAAGTTCCAAGTGAAGGATCAAGCAAAGAACGAAGATGGACAATCAAGTTCAAAAGCAAAACTAAAGTCCTCAAGAACAAAGGCCAAGTCATCAAAGTTCATGCAATTTTTTCACTCAAGTATCTACTTTGCAAGTGTAAGGAGCAAAGGATATTCTATTATCTTCGAATTCTTCATAGATAGTGTTAGTAGACATGAAGCCGTCAGCACATAATAGGTTATTTGAGGTGATGGTCTCTTTTGTGGGACATAACAGTGGTCTAGAGCTATTGGTTTTTTGGGTGTCATGTGTCAATGTCCTATTGGTGTGAGGTGACCCTTTGTTATGGACCCGCATCATTGTGCACAACTGACACGTGTCGATGTGTCAATGTCCTATTGGTGTGAGGTGACCCTTTGTTATGGACCCGCATCGCATCAGTGTGCACAACTGACACGTGTTGATGGTCATGTGTGAATATTATGGTAGGAGATGACCCCACCTGGACTATGTAAATAGAGGTGGATGTTGGCTGATTCTGTCAAATCCCCAAGATACTAGGCCAGAGCTACCCAAGAGCACCTTAGATTGAGGAGGTCTGAGAAGATGAGATGAACAAAGATTTAGTGCCGAGTATGAGAGCCGAGAAGTACTAGTTAAGAATGACAAGTAGAAATTATGTAAGCGTCATGGTGAATCTCAAAAGATGGAATGACCATGTAGGAACTAGTATTTCTAAGCAGATGTAATAAATGCAAGTAGGTCCCTCTTAGAAAAGTAGAGTGAGCCGCCTTTTGATGGTGACATCTAGTGGAGATGATAATTCCACTTGTAATTTTTGTAATGTGGAAATGCCACTAGGATGCCACCTAAGGAGCTCTCTTGCTTATTCAAGAGACTCCCCCTTTGTAGAAGGGAGCTTTTTCTGTAATGTATCCACTCCATGCTTAAATGAGAATAGCTTCCATGAGTTTGATGCATCCTTGAGCTCCTTGATCATTCTTGTTTCTTGAGTGCTGCATTAATGAAAGTAGCATGGATTAGATTTCCTGTTTTCTTGTGGATTAATGTAGGAATCAACATTGCGGTAATTCGTCTTGGCTGGATTGTGGCTTAAATCTTAGGACAACCCATTTCTTGATGTTCTTGGCAGTCCAAGAATCAAGAAATGTCTCTCCAAATGTTGTCTAGTTGTTTCTTGTTCTTGTTTTGTGGATTAATACATGTGTAGATTAGTTTTGCTTAGTAATGATATGATTCGAACTCATTTTGTAGCAGTTAGAAGTAGAAACTATTTGATGTTCAACTGATTTACATTCTCATTTTATGTTAAATGTATGGGTGTGCATAATTGGCTATTTATGCATGTGCATTCGGTTCAAAAGTGACGTCCATGGATTGTCCTCTAATAGGTAGGACATTTTTGACGATGCTGTTTTAACTTTTCTGCTTGATCTAGGCCTTAAACAAGAGCGATAAACTTAAAGAAGAGCCCACAGTCGTTGCTGATAGGCAGAACACAAACGTAGCCTGTAAGAAAGAAGAATAACCCGTAGACAGATCCTAGCAAAAGAATCTGTCTACAATGGATCTTCTTGAGCTTGTCATTTATTCTCTCTTGGAGAATGAAGAGCTCTTCCATTGATGGTCAGGTCAAGGCGATTCTCAGGAAAGAAAGAAGAGTTGGTACTTTGCAAAAGTAAAAATCACTTTATTGTGTGCTATCAAAGCTTGAAACTTATGGCCTTAATAAGAAAAAATTGTGACTTTTTTAGCTTAAGTTTCATAAGAAACTCAAGTTAAAGGTTTTAATCTTTTATAGGTACTTTTAAAGTACACACTTTAACTTCACAAAACAAAACATAAGTTTACAAAACTTACGATATAAGTTTCATAATTTAAAAGCTTGTGAAACTTTTATAAGTTTCATAACTTAAATTTTCTAAATTACAAGAATGGGTGAATAGCTTGAGGGAAGGTGCTCGGGCCTCCTCTTGCCTCCTTCTCATTGGTTTAATTGTGGCATGCTTTATTTGTTGATTATTAGTTAGCCGCAATTTATTTCCATTCCCTTTTGGGTGTTAATTTAGGATATAGTTTAGTAACCTTACTAGTTGGGTAAGCCTTAGTAAGGATTTATTGTTGTTGTTTTAGTTAACATTTCCGAGCACTAGTTGGGTAAGCCTTAGTGCTTCCATCATTGTTATCCATTTCCGTTTGAAGATTTTTGTAGAATCTTAAAGGGTGGACGATCCTCTCTATACTATCCCACATTGTGAGTAGATCTAGCCATCGCATAAACAAGATTTACTTCCAACATTCACTTTGAGAAAAACTAAGTGAAACAAGAAAATGATGTAGTCTTGAATTCCAAGACCTAGAAGCTTGCTTCAAGCCATAGACACTCCTTTGTGGATGAAAAACTTTGTCCTCCAACTTGAGCTTGATGAATCCTTGGGGATGCTCCATGAAAATGTCTTCTTCCAAGAATCCATTAAGAAAGGCATTTGACACATCCATTTGATCCATCCAAAATGAGAGGCAAGAGCAAGAATCAACCTTATTGTGACGATCTTGGCCACACGTGCAAAAGGCTCCTCATAACCTATGCCCTTCTCTTGAGCATATCCCTTGGAAACTAGCATCCAAGTACTATTATCCATCAAAGCATTATACTCATCTAGCAATATAGCTTGGTACCATTCTTTTGAACTCAAAGCATCTTCTACATTTGAAGGCTCATCAAAACTTGACATAAGAGCAAAAGAAGGAGATGGATTACCCTCAACTTGCTGACCCTTGCCTTGATATGTGAGCCTTGTTGCTCTACTCTTGCCCTTGATGATCTTCTAGGTGTGGTAAGTTGACTTGGTCCAAGCTCCTCCTCAAAATCAAGATCATCTTGATTCTCAGCCACTATCCTCTTGATGGTTGACATGGTTGAGCCATCATCAAGTTTGTGCATCATGTATTCATCAAAGATTACATCTCTAGACACCACAAACTTGTCCAAGGATGGAAGATATACTTTGTATCCCTTACTTGTGTTGCCATATCCAAGGATGATCCCCTTTGTTGATGATGGATCTTCCTTTTGTCCTTGTCTCCAAAGGTTCATGCAACATAACAAGTGCATCCAAAAAATCTCAAGTGTTTGAGGTTAGGCTTTCCTCCATACAAAACTTCATAAGGAGTTTTTTCGTCAATAGATTTACATGAAACTCTATTGATCAACTAATTGGCACAAGTGGGGTGAATCTGACAAAGATTTCAAACACCTGAGCTTTGGAAGAAAGTAAGAAAAGCCAACAATATCTTGAAAAATCATCTATGAATGTTACAAAAATTGAACCTCCACCATTTGAATTAGTGCTAGCAAAGTGAACATTCGAATGTATTAGCTCAAGAGGATGAGATGTTTTTATGATAGAACTTGGAAAAGCCTTCTTATGTGCCTTGGATAGTGCACATGCTTTACGAAATTTTTCCTCCTTTGCTAAGGACCTTGGAAAAAGCAAGCTCCTCCTTGCACATAGCCTCCATAGAACTTGGATTGATGTGTCCAAGCCTTTTGTGCCAAAGATCAAAGTTTGACAAATTGTCCTTCTCGGCTAGCATCACAGCGTTGGCGTAAACAAAAGCATCTATTTTGTAAAGTTTTCCAAGTCTAGTGCCTTTAGCAAAAGCTTTGTCTTTCTTCTTTATGTAACAATCATTAGAAGTGAATTCCACACAAAAACCATTATCAACCATTTTTCTAGCACTAAGTAGATTCTTAGTGATGCTAGGAATTTACAAGACTCCTTCAACATTGATCATTCTTGAAGATCATAACCATAAGGGAATATTACCTACACCTTCTATCTTACAAACATCATCATTGGCTGTAAAAATAGACTTGAAAGGTCCTTTATAAAACAAAAGAGTTGAAAAGTACTCCCTTTTACTTGTCATGTGGGAACTTGCCCCACTATCCAAGAGAGTTGGTCATGTCTATTTAGTGGTCATCCCTACTAATTGGGACAAAGGCCAACTTAGTTATATGATTAGTGACTTGACTATTAAGCTTGCTCAACCTTATTGAGCTCTAGCCCTGACTCGCTAGATTCTACAATCAACTGTAAATAAACATGATGCCTCATTTTTAGTTGGATCTTTAATTGCAGGTTTAGTCTTAATCTTACATAATTTATAGTTACTAAAATTTGCTTTTGGCGCCCATGTTATTGTTCATTTACCTTGTGACCAACTAGCTACCTACCAAGCATAACTCTAGGATCTAGGCTAGGGTTTCATTATAGGGCAATAAGAGTGAGTTAACTTCCTTATTACATGTTGGAAATCCACCTAACTTCAAGAAGGAAGTCGAATTTGCTATGTATTCCAAGCTCCCATAATGAGAAGATAGAATATTTTTGAAGCTATTGGCAATCTCAAGCTAATTCACTATGTACATTGAGTTTTTGTGATCTAAATGAAACCAAATCAACTTCTAATTGTTTCTCAGGTTGAAGGCCATACTACAAATTTTAGTACACACGTGTGGGCTTGGATATCAATGTTGATCAATGCCTTTGATTGTTAATGCTTGTTGTTTGTCAAATTGCCAATCTAGGTCAACTTTTTTGTGTCTAGTTTTTTGATAGATTGTTAAGCAAGCATCGAATCACTCTTGTGGATCTTTTGTAGATCCATTTATGGTCCTAAAGTATAGTACTTTCACATCACCAAGCCTTCATCATGTTTCCTTGTTGTCACCAAACCATCCGTCCAATCTGTTTCTACCACCAATTCCTGATGATGAGTCCATCCCATAAAGACTGATAATCAAAGTTTGTGCAACCTGTAATCGGCTAAATTGTGGCAAGTTGTGAAAACAATTTTTGATAAAGACTGGCAACAATAAACACTTGGTTTTATGCAAGCGAACGAGGATCTACGCTTTTCCAAGTGACAATAAAAAATGCCAATGCAAAGCAGAGCGACATCATTCAATATGAGTTGCAGTGGGTCCTGCAACACATTAGGAGTGGGATGATGTTGGCTGATTCTGACGAATCCCCAAGATGCTCGGTCGGAGCTACCCAAGAACACCTCTCACCTTAGACCGAGGAGGTCTCTGAGAAGGCGAGACAAACAAAGACTGAGAGCCGAGTATGAGAGCTGAGGAATACTAGTTAGTAAAGACAAGCCAAAACTGTGTAAGCCTCATGGTGAATCCCAAAAGATGGAATGACCATGTAGGATCTAGTATTTCTAGGCAAAGTAATAAATGCAAGTAGACCCCTCTTAAAGAAAGTAGAATGAGCCACCTTTTGAGGTGACCTCTAGTGGAGAGCATAATTCCACGTGTAATTTGCGTAATGTGGAAATGCCACCAAGATGCCACCTAAGGAGCTATCTTGCTTATTTAAGAGACTCCCTCTTTGAGAAGAGGAGCTTTTGTGAAATGTATCTACTCCATGTTGAATTAAGAAGAGCCTCCACGAGTTTTGGTGCCTCCATTGAGCTCCTTGATCATGCTTGTTTCTTGAGTGATGCATTCATGATCTTGCCCTTCCCTCCTTTGTGTGTGATTGTGGATAGTAGAGTGGATTAGTTTTTTTTTTCTTTTCTAGAGTGGATTATATTTTCTTTCTTGCTTGTGGATTAATGTAGGAATCAACACTCAGGTAAACTAAATAGGCTGGGTTTGTGGTGTAATTCTTGCATATCTCCTTACAACTCTGCTCTTGATGTTCTTGGGATGTCCAAGAATCAAAAGACTGGTTGGTTTCTTGATTCTTGAACTTCTAAAATGCTGTAGATTAGTTTCTTGTTTCTTGTTTTGTGGATTTATGCAAGTAAATGGTTGAACACATGCATGATTGACTAATCGTGGTCATTTATGCATGTGCCTTAGTGCAAGAGTGACATACCTGAGTGTCCTCTGACAGGCAAGACAATACTACAACGTTAATTAGTCCATTTTGCCTGGGTTTGGGCATTGTAATAACAAGAACACATCTAATAAATGCCCATGAAGCTTGATAACAGGCAAAACCAACCTTGGAACTGTTCTGGAACAAGAAGAAAGAACCAGAACAAGAAACAAGCTATTAACAAAAGAAACGCCAACAGATTCTGAAGTAGAGAATCTGTAAACAACAAGGACAAGCAAACATCAACCAAGAGGAGGAAGAGAGTCCACATGAGGACTCACTAATGATGTCAAGTTTTTTTTTCATCAAGTTTCAAGGGGGAAGATCCAATGGTTTTTGATCAAGATAGATTTGCCAATTTTTGGCAATTCTTCACACTCCTCCTCAAATTTAGCTTGATATATTTACAACTCTCTTGATAGATGAATGAAAGCTTTTAGAAGTGTATAAAAAATCCAGCTACAAACAAGTAACTTTTGAGACTCCAATAGAGAATTGTCCATGAAGGATCTTTCACCACATCTTAGAGGATCCCTTACAAGATGTTTCGTAGATGTGTCTATATACATGTAGCACACTTCAAAACTACACATCATGCCAAGCCATGGATTCCAAGGCATTTTGTGCACTTGAAGATACATCAATTAAAATATTAAGTGCATAAATAATGTTGCCAAAGACAACTTGCCTTGCTTGGTCCATATGATTGAGCCTTGATGGCTCCATCTTGATACTCAAGGTTCTTCTTGAAGTCCTCGGGTCTTGAGCTTGCTCCTCCACTTGACTTGACTCCAAACCATCAATGAGCTGAATAAGGTGTTGATCCAAAGGTTCTTCTTCAAGTTTACAAATCTTTCACTTTTGAAAGATCACATTTCCACCATTGACAACTTCTTTGATGGAAAACAAGTAGATTCTACAATCTCTACTTGAAGAGCAGAACACTACCATTATTCCTATCATTGAAATATCCAATTATTTGGTCCTTAGATTGGAATGATCATGCTCAAAGCATGTGGAACCAAATATTTCCAATACAAATGATGTTTCATCTTTTATGACACTATTCAGACTATTACAAAAATAGTTATCCAATGAAATTGCTTTATCAACAACAAATGGAGATTCGAAAGCATCTAATTTCATTGTCTTGTCATAAAGAGTACTAAACACCATAGATATTAAAGATAAGCAACAAGTCACTCCATGTCTACTAATACTATCCAATAGGTACTCAAAGATAGTAGACTCTCCAATGCTCACCATCCTTGCAAGATGCACACTTGAATGGAAAATTTGCATGCAATTTGATGACTTGGCCATTGTCATTGAGGACTCCCTTGGAAATCTCATGCTTTGAGGCTGATCCTCAAGATCTTCCTTCTTTTGATGCTCCTCCTCAATGCAATCAAGATCACACTTTGCCAAGATCTCCTCTTGTTGTTAATGAAGTAGACTCTGGCAAACTTACTGTAGTCATCAATGAAGGTGATGCAGTACTTCAAACCTCCTACTGAAATTGCATCGGAAGGTCCACAGATGTCCGAATGTACCAATTTCAAAATCTTTGTTGGAGGAGGACAAACAAAGAAACCTTGCAAAGGAGGAGGAGGAGGATGAAGTAGATGTATTCTTGATGTCATCTACATCTTCACCAACAAGCAATAGCAATTCAAGAGGCAATTGGTGGATTGGCAATGGGGCTAGCTCCCAAATGTCTTGTGAAACCTTACACTCTTTCAATGATGCTAAGAAGTTTGTCTTTATTGCAAATGATGAAGAGTGTAGGATAGATGGTGTTGGCACCATCTCTTTGTGTCTAGAATCCTCAAAATGCATGGATCTAGAAAATGTCCTTCATGTACCATCAATCACCAAGAATATGCTTAGTGTTGGTCTACTCTTAGAAAGTGGTTTGGATGTCCACATTAAGCATGGTGTTTGTTTCATCTTGAAGAATGATGTTTGCATTGCAAAGGGATTTTAACATGGAGGATTGTTTAAGTTGGAAGCTAGTGTTGCTTTTGAAAAAATAAGCTTGGCAAAGGAGGAGATCACTAGTCAAAAGCACTTGACAGGTTTATAGAATACGTGAACTGCATGGAAAGATGCAAAAGAAGTAGAGTGAAAGGGTAATGCTAGCATTAGCCATGTATTGGCTGAGTGAGCTAACATCAAAGGAGATATCTGGTCTTGTACAGACCATTGCGTACATGAGAGATCCTAGTATCGATCGATACAAATACTCTCTCATTTGCTGCTCTTCCTGCTTGGTTTGGAGACATTGCTCCTTTGAAAAATGCAGGCCTGGATCCATTGGTGAGTGAGCTAATTTACAATTCATCAAATTGTATCTGCTAAGAACATTATGAAGATACCTTTGTTGAGTGATGTAAATCAGTCAATTTGTTTTGTCTTTGTGGATTTGAATTTCCAGACAGAAGTGAGCTTCGCCTAGATTAGTCATGTCGAATTCTACAGCATCTGTTTCAAATCCTTAACCATATTGGTATCGTTGCTGAAGAGCAACGTATCATCGACGTACAAGGTGATGATAATGAAGGATTGCTGCACTAACTTCGAATAAATGTTGCAATCAGCAGTGCTTGGTTTGAATCCTTGTTCAATGAGGAATGTGTTGATCCTCTGAAACCAAGCCCTGGCAGACTGTTTCAAGCCGTACAGTGCTTTGTGGAGTTTACAGACATGATTCTTCATGCCTTCCAGAATGTGGTGGCCTAGTCGTTATAGATTTTCACAAAATCGATGAATTACGTAGTATAAAAGGTTTGATCATTCCCCAAGAGAGAGAATAATCTCATCTTTTGCATGGTAACTGTATGTATGATGGTAAACAGACTAGAATATATAAAACTCACAATGAATACTACAACGACATAACTGATTATCCAAAGATATTTTGGTATATTGGCATCCAGGAATACCAATGGTGAAACGATTTGGTCAAGGTCTGCAATTGCAAAGATTACTTTATCTTTCAGGCTCTTCAGTCATCAGGTAAACAGTCAGAACAAACAACAACTAGCAAATAGATTCATCAAGCAGAATCACATTGGCTAAAGATTCTTCTTAATCAAACACAGAGTATTAGTTCTTATCGTAGGAAGCAACCAAAACAAAACATCAAATAATCTCATTATCTGAACACATAGCTCATTCAAAATTGAAGGAAGTTTTGCTAAAAGTTATGCTTAACAGCTTCAGCTAATTTCTTGCATCCATTAGTCAGAATTGTTACTTGCTGGTGTCACCTGAAAATCCATGTTAGAGTAACTGAAATTCAGTAAGACGTGAAAAATGTGTGTGACGTAAACAGAACAGTATTGCAATCAATCACAGATCATACAGAGTGTATTTGCACAAATGATAAGAAGTAATTCTGTGAAAGATAGCATAGGGAAAGAATGCTCAAGCTATAGAAACTTGCTCTTTACTCTTTATTGATACTCAGCTCTACATAAAAATGCGTCAGTACAATAGCACGTAGTGTTGTCTTTATAGGAACGTTCTTCAGCCTCAACATCGTTTACGAACTGTCAAAATGTCGGTTCTGAACTGCTACTGCGTTTTTTATAGAACGTCACAACTTCTATTCTAAATATGAATTTACAAGGTGCAATTAGGCCTTTACATGAATTTAGGCACTATAGCACATTTACATATATAGAAATTGAATTTTTTTTTCAATATATGACAAAACTTGGATAATGTGAGATCATGAGACTCCACATATCCCCTTCCTCAATTGTGCAACGACTCGAAAACAACTGATTTACATCCTTCTCTATCGCTTTCGTTTGGCTGGCTTGGTGTGAAAAATGGCCTTGGCTCGAGCTTCGTTCTCTTCATTTACTTGCTCCAATGTCATTCTTTTTGTTGCTAGGAAATAATTGTCCTTCTGATTATAGTCTTCTTGGAATGACAAGTTCGGATAACCCCCCATTCCTCGATTGCCCATTGGTGCGAGGGGGTTATCAATTGATGTATTATTAACAAGATGCGTGTACCAACTATCCTCAGTCAGGATTTCAGACATCTCGGCAGAAGGGACAATTAGTGAAAGGGCAGCATATGTATATTCGAGAAATTTTGCTTTAATGTACAGTTGTTGAACAGACAGAAGGGCATACAAAATAAGGGAAGCAATATTTACATGGCTATAAGTGTAATATGATCTGGTTATTGGATTAGTGGAGCAAAGATATTATTTGTTTTTACTTCTTCCAAATAACGAGAATAGTTAGCTTCCCAATCTGTGTAAATTTCCCACAGATCAGGGAATAGTAACTGATGAGAAACTCGGGAAGAAACTGATTTGGAGTTAGAAACAATTTCCTTCACATCAAAAATGTTAATTGATTCTAACTTATTCAAATACTCATCCAGAGCTGGAAAAATATTATTTTCAAATGTTCTTAGGTATTCTAAAATGTATATATACAAGGATCCTACGACCACATGGACGTAGTTAGTTTGCACATTGAACTTATTCTCAACAATGACAATGGCTAGGATTCCTTTTTGATGCACAATTAGTTTGGCCCAAAGAGTATTTATGTTAGAAAAAGTCCAAGGGTTTTCCCATTATTCTTTTGTGTAACCAAAAAGTTTAGGTAAAAAAGGTAATCCATTCTCCATTGGAGTTCTGAACTACAAAAGGGTGGAAGAAAGAATGTTAGTTCCTGATGAAATGTTTGAAATTCTGACCTTAGAAGTGAGTACACTATCTTGTTCTTCTTTACAACCGCTCCACTTGGTGATGCCTAAGCTTGATATGGAACAATACTTAATGTCTCAGATTGGTCTTCAGTAGTTTGTACCTTCGCGGCCTCCTTGGATTCGGTTTGTGTTTCCTGATCCTTCTGGACTTGCCTGCAGATGGTATCCGTTTGGATGGCCTTTTCTGACATAACCTGAGCTGGCTCATCTGTCTGCGTCTCCTAATCTTGGCATTGTGCTGGTTCTTCCACGTCAGAAATATGCATTTGGCCTGATTGAAATTTGGCCTCTTCCAACTCTTTCTTCAATTTTTCATAAGCAATCATCTATGGTTGCAGATATTACAGCTGGAAAGTTTGGATCATCTTCTCTTGAATTCCCTTCCATGCTACTGGGTCAATTTTGTACCCACCATGAGATACACAGGCACCTAATGTGACTTTGGCGCTGATTCGCCATAGAACCGCTCTTCGGCCTGTCTCTTGTATATTTGATTGCCTTTTTTTTAACATTTATGTAGAATTTTGCAGTTGGGCAATTGAGTCGTGAGCACTACTGGGCTCGTTACAGAGCTCCGCATTACTATTTTGGAGAGTAGATCAAATACATCTCTCCTCCTGCAAAGTAGCCTACAGAGTCTGAATTTGTTGTTTAAGCGATATGTTTTTGCTTTTGAAGGCATTGGACTACTCCTGCATTTCTTCCAATACTTCGAGCGTAGCATCTTGCCTTTCTTTTGCTTCTTCAAGCTTTATGTCCTTCCTACTTATCTCTGCTTGGGCCGCTTCAAGTTCTTCGTTTTTATAGAACAGCTCAGCCTTTGTTCTGTTCAGCTCTATATCCCTCTAGATTAGGTCTGTTTGGACCCTTTCATAATTTGATCCAAGCTTCATGGATACCTTCTCCAAGCTAGCAAGATGCCGAATAGCTGCCCATGTATCCAGCAGTAGTGTTCCAAAAATCTTTTGATATAATTCGGCATCGAGAATTGGTGCCTCGACGTCACTTTCACTGCTCTGCTGGTCATCAGGAAGCTGTTATGCTTCTTGTGGTGCTGGCTCTTGTGGTATATCACCCTGATTCTGCTCTTGATCAACAGTGTCCTCCGCTTCCACTTCCGCATCCCTATTTCCTTCTGTACTAGAAAATGGCGTATATTGGGATGATGGTGAAGTCATTCTCACCGAGATCCCTTGACTTGATGATGATGATGTGGTTGCTACGGTGGTTGCTTTTGATATCTGCATCTGGGATTCAGCCTCTATTGATGGGGCTAGCTCTGACAGCACTGGTGCAATCCTGATGTCCTCCTCCACTGTTAGCACACCAACATGCATACATAAAATACCCATTTGTAGACCCAGCCTAGAAAACTGATTAACTTTTACTAATTTATAGAATTGCTTGAAAGCAATTTGTCCGAAGGCAATAGGCTCTCCATTTAAGGCTCTTAGCAGATATCCCATATTTGTATTTGAGATGGTGTACTCTTGCTCCGGTAAAAAGATAGAAGCAAGAGCAAATCGAACGAAGCTTTTGAGATTGGGATCTCTAATGTAAGAGAGTTTATATCCCCGTTTCTCAAGATAAGTTTCTTTTTGAAAAACTCTGCTCTCTGCGATGAAATCTGGTTTAGTAACTGGCATACTGCCATCCATAGGCAATCCTAAGACACGACAGTAAAATCCTTCTGTAATATCAATCTCTTGATTTCGGACGGTAGTGAAAATATGTCCTTCTTCTGTTTCACTCAAATTGCGGATCAACTCATAACATAAATCAGTAAGAATTACTGATGGGTTAAATTGAAGAAGACTTTCAATTTGCGCTCGAACAACTAGTGGTTGTAATACTGGTATCACTGGATTTGGGTGCGTTTTGAATACAATCGCCATGGTGCTTGCAGTTGTAAACGAGCGATGGCTAAAAAGAGCTTGATCACAACAATTCAGAAATCGGAGAGCAAGAGTGATGGAAAGTGGTAGCAACAAAAACTGAAGTGTTTGAGGTTTTAGGCGTATTGATGGTATTTCGGCGGATTAGACTAATATTAAATGGAAGCGTGTCCTTCATTTTGAAGGTACATACTCAATAATAAAGTGTCTAGTCCTAAAACCAAAATGGAATTACCAAAGTTTGATGGTAATGTGGACCCTCATAGATTTTTACAAGTCTGTGAGAATGCATGCGAAGTGTATGGAGAATATACTGACAATGCAAAAGTCCAACTTTTTCCGATGACCATGGTAGATAAAGCACGAGAGTGGTTTTTCAACCTCGATCGTGACGATCGACAAGACTGGTCAAGTTGAAAGAGTCTTTTCTTAAACGCCTCCAACTTTCGACTCACAGAAAGCCCATTTGTACGCCTTAGTAATATAAAAATAAAAAAAGATGAACGCGTACGTGACTATATTGAGCGCTTTAAGTGTCTCAGAAGTCAAGTCTAGAAACAACCAATTGATAAAATGTTGATCATATGGTTTCTCGTTGGTCTTCCCAGACGCATCTGGAAAGAGCTTAAACCTAGCGAAGAGTATTTTACTATTAAATCTACTATGTCCGACGCCATTTGTGAAGAAGATGAAGGTTTTGATGATAAGGACCAGAAAGAGAAAAAAGCTCACAGTGTATTCCCTGATAACCGTCCAAGTGAGCCCCGAGATTTCGACCAGGTCTGGAAATCTCAGTTTGAGTTGATGAATTAACAACATCAACAACAAATAGAGAAACTCAACAAAGAGTTTAAACAAGCCTTGAAATCTTTCCAAAGTCAGTTTCCAGACAATTGCCATCCGGTAACACTATCCATCGGCGAGAAAACCGTCTGGTGCCCACAATGTCGTGGTCCACATATCGGTAATGAGTGCCCATTACACCGTTCTTACGAACCGCAGCACTGTATACTGTGTGATACGACCACCCATACCACATTCAGCTGTAGGTACAACCCACGCAACATGGAATACTCTCGACCTCAACAATATGCCCCATGCACACACCCACAAGCACCATATAACCCACGTTATATGACACCAGTCCAAGTCCAAGAATTACCTAGACAACAACTACCTCCACAACAACAACGCTTGGCATTTCAGCTCCAAGAGGATCTGCTCCACCCAACAGGCCAACCCAATAGAACCGACTTCTAGTTCAGGCCCATGTAGTGCAGAATACCTCCTATGATAGACAACCAATCTCAACCGACAACCAGTGTGAGATCTCAACCGACGCACTCTGCTAAACCTCACCCGGAGCCCGTAGCTCAATTTTCAACCAGAGCGCTCGTTCAAATCTCAACCCAAGGGGTTCCTCACCATCAAAACGGACCACCTCCACCTCCACCTCCATCCGCATTCACCCATCATAGCTGCACTCTATTGCAAACGGACAAACGGACTACCTCCACAACCAAATCACCTTCCACCTCCATCGCATTCCATAGAAGGTCACAACCATCGCAATTACCCTTCATCCGCATTCCATCACACAATCCGCATACACCGTCGCGACTGCCTTCTGTCGCACACAACCGCATCAAACCGTAAATAGACGCCTTACGGCTACCCTCGGCCACCTTCATCGCAACAGCAACTTTGCACTCATCCACCATCGCCATCGCAAACACCGCCAACACCACAAGCATCCACATAACACCGCAAGCAACCGCATACAGAAACACCCTCATTACACCATTGGGCTCGTTTCCATCATATTCTCGCAAATGGATCCCTGTCCACATCCACAGAATTCCATCGCACCAACGCCAACACCTCGCCTACACTCGCAGCAATCGAGTAAACAGACCACTGTTGCAAACGACACACCCATCCGCTCATCGTGACCGCATTCCCTTTGACCATCGCAACAACCATATTCCATCAAGCAATTTCCATCCGTTCGTCGCACCCGCATTCCATACTTGCAATCGCCTTCCATCGCCAAACCTGCATTCAACCATCGTGACCGCCTTGGGCCATTCAGGCCGCATCCCATTTAGCCATCATCATGTATTCTTCCACACCACCCTTCACGCTACTTCTGTTACCTCATGCTAAACTCTTGACTGGCGCCAGAGCCATCTCTCAGATCTCGACCGACACCCATCAGTCAGGTCTCGACCGATGCGCTACAATCAAATCTCAACTAATGCCATCCTCTTAAATCTCAACCGACGGTTAGCATTAAATCTCAACCGATGGCTCTCAATCAAATCTCAACCGATGGTTTGCATTAAATCTCAACCGACGCCCTTTGTTAGATCTCAACCGACGCCATCTCTCAGATCTCAACCGACGGCCACTGTTAAATCTCAACCGATGCCCCTCCGTTAGATCTCAACCGACGCCCATCTCTCAGATCTCAACCGACGGCCACTGTTAAATCTAAACCGACGCCCTCAGTTAAATTTCAATCGATGTGCTACACTCAGATCTCAATCGACGGTCAGTCTTAAATCTCAACCGATGGCCTGCTTCCACCGGCCCAGATCCATGGTAGACTACAAGCCTTTCGAACGACATTTCGGACTGACGAGCACGACGTACCTCAAATACACGACTTGCATCATCGATTTTTCTAACAATCTATCTATCTATCTGCAATGCCATAATGGATACATCAAACCAACTACACGAGCCTGCATATGCATTGGACCGTAACGACTGCATCCAGCTGTAACAACTACCTTCAGCCATAGCAATAGCAATAGCCGCTCAATGTCTATCATCATCACCACATCCACCATAACCCACCGCACATAACTCCCCTCCCTACCTCCGCATGGAACAACAACCAACATCCATTCGTCCACAAACGTAACCACCGCATTCCACCACCATCTGCTCTGGAACGATCACTTTATCGAAAACAAACCACCCTCCGTATTGCCCCGTGACCACCACACCACACACGACCGGCCTCCACCACCATCACAGCCCCAGACCGCAACGAATCGCAACCCACCGTATTCACCAACACACTCCCTCCACCGTCAGGACCGCAATCCAGGCCATCCTTCCTTCACCCGTATTCCAATCCCCCCATCGTTATCCCGTCATAACTGCCATTCACTGCAACTCACCCTTACCATCGCATTCACACTGCCCCTGACGCAATCCACAATCCATCACTACCCTCAAACTTCAATCTCAACCGCAACCAGAACCAATCATCAGATCTCGTCCGTAGGGGTTCCACACCATCTTAACCGGACCACATCCATGCCAGATCATAACAACTCACTCCACATTTTTTTTACATCCACCAACGTCAATCTCTGTTTGCATCTGATACACTCTGACTTTGTTCATCTTCCATGCCTCTCCACCTGTTTTAATCACACACGCACTTAACAGAGAACCAGCCCACACTCCAATCGAACCATAGCTACCGTAAATTCCCACAACCACCACCTTATGCCTTCCCAAGGATCCCTCGCCTACAAATGTTCGCTAAAACAGCACTCACCCATCTCCAACGACATCAACCGCATCCCTCGTCCTCAACCACATTAGACCGCAACCAGACCACTGTAACCGCAATTGTCCGCTACATCCGCAAGTGCCCGCTACAACCGTAATAGACCGCTGACACCACTAACACCGTAATCCACCGTAGTCACCCATCTTCCTCACCTCCGCAACAGACCGCAATTCTACGGCCTACGACTACCCACGACCACCTTCGACCGCTATAACAGCAAACGACCGCAATCCCACCGTAAACCGTAGGGATTGCAAAAAAAAAAAAAAACCAAAGAACACCAAAAAAATCACTAGTACCCAATGGACCAACAAAACAAGCCTCAAGTCCCAGACGATTATCCATATGAGATCCAGTCCCCTGAAGCTGAACAAATCAGACGTCATAGGTTCTACCGAATGAGAGCCGAACTCCAAGAGCCATCCACAAACTCGTTTGATGGACAAGAACCTGATAGAGCCGAGTCTTCACACGCACGACCCCATATTTATGGTGCTGACTCCTCCCAGGCCAGAACCAACCTTAATGGAGTTTCTGCTACCCACGGAGCTCATCTTGAGAGACGTACACCAAAACTAGACCTACCAAAGTTCAACGGTACTTTGGACCCTCAAGATTTTTGCGACGCGAGCTTAAATCCAATGATGAATATATGAGCCTAAAGTTAGCCATGTCTGATGCCATCAAAGAAGAAGATGAAGGATCATATGTTGAGGAATCCAGGGAAAGACGAGCACCACGTGCTCCTGTCCATGAGTCAAAGCCAATCGAGGACACTCGAGATCAGCTTTGGAAATCCCAGTTGGAGTTGCTTAATAAGCAACATCAACTACAGATGGAAAAACTCACCAATGAGTTTCAAGCAACCCTGAAGTCTATCCAAAGCAATATGTCTGCTCAGCCAAACCCTGCACAGGTACCTTATAGACAAAAAACAATATGGTGCCCACACTGTTGGGCTACGCATCATGTTGATGCTTGTCCTTCATATCCGCCTATCCAAGCGCATACAGTCCAACAATATGAAGAACACCCATCACAATCTGGAAATGCCTTGCTTTATCAAGAATATCCATCAGAAATTCCAGAACCATTAGCCATACAAGATGGCTATGCTGTTATACAAGGGCCACTGCACACCAGATGTTTCATTTGTGGTGAAACCGGCCATTTCATGGTTGGTTGTCCAGTTAAGACCAAGTACCATCTTGAGTGTCCCGACTGTATCGTAAGACACAGTTTCAAAGACTGTCCAAAACAACTGACCAAGATCCTACTGGTCCGTCATGTCAGTTACGAATCACAATAGGATCCTCATGACAACACAACACGAGCACCATAGCAACTCAACAGTTAAACTTGTTGCCCAATCGAGACGTTTCTTGCAAACTTCTACAACACCGCACAATACGCCAGCGCCATTATGCAAGAAGACACTATGAAATGAGTCATTGTCAAAAGAAAGTGAAACCGATATTCCGTCATCTGCTACAATGTCCAACCAAGAGCAACCTCCACAGGGAATTGACAGTTTTTCTCTCTTTCTACAAACTCCAATCTATTTTTCTTTCCACATGCTGATCAGATTTCCAATGTGCCAATATACAACAACTATAGGATTCGGAAATCCATATAGAGATTCGGTTCTGAATCTCTTGTTCAAAGAGGTCCTCAGGACATAGTACCTCACCCATACATGCATCTCACGCTATATTTTACAACATCTGTTATCCATGATGATAGATGTTCGTGTCACCAACCCTGCCTTGTTTTGACAAGGGCATATGAGAGTAAGTCACATTACTCTACAACACAAATGAAATATTACAACTATCAAGGTGACTTATCAATGTTGATGAATGCAAGTTTTGTTCGACAAGTGCTATGCAATTCTCACTCTCTGCCACATTTGTTTATTTCCTTGTTTCTCTTCACCTATTTTGTGTGATTGATTTTTGCATGAGGAATAGCTACAACACGAGAGTCTTATGTAGAGCATCTCCAGAAACACATTTTCATTCATCTCACCATCTTCAGATTCCCTTGCATAGAAATTTAGGATTCTTGAGAAATATGCGAAATCCATGTCGCATTAGAGTTGATTCCTGCATCTCATTCCCATATTCATCTTCGAGTCAACTACAACAAGATCGAAACAAATTTAGTTAAAATTTGTTCAATCTTTAGTACAGTCACATATTCAACGAGTTTCAAGTACGTGTTCCACACGCAGATCCAACCTTGAACATGACCGGTTACCAACAACAACATCCCCACCAATAGATTTTTTTTTTGGGGGGGGGGAGAGAGAGTGGATCCACTTGGATCCACTGGAGCAGTTACGCTGCCAACAACAACACCAGCAAGATCGACAGCCAAGGTCACAAGTTAAATATGAAAACGACAAGGCTAAGAAGACCGATGGGCAATCCAAAGAGACTCAATCAGAAGAAGTACCCCAGTCACGACGAAGATCCTTCAGAAAGGGAAACACAAACATTGGAAAATTGGTCTCTTTCTTCAACCAACCTCTTGCCATACTTTTGCGCCCATTTTCATGCCTATCGTCCACACCATCTACTGCTGTCACCACCATTCTTCCTTCCATCGGTTTGTTTATCATCCGTTTACTATTCTTCTGAGAAATCCCAAGTTTTGATAGTCTTACCGAAGCAGCTGATAGATCTTTGCAAATGTTCCGTGGAGACCAACTGCCACCTACAATGGATGATCAGCCAAACGAAGATCTAAGAAGCAGGCGAAGCAGCTAGAAGAACTAAAGAGAAATATCCAAGAATCTGAGGAGGAAAGGACAAAACTTAAGCAACAGATGAGTCAGATCAATCTTGATCAAAAGAAACTCTCTGGAGCAATGATAGTTGAATTCCCTCTTATGAAGCCCAAAGAGATCTAAATGTAACGGACCAAAAGAAAGAGCTGCAAAAAAAAGAAAGATGAAGACAATGTGAACCTGCAAATAAAGTGAGCTCCTCACCTAGCAAGTGGTGGTCAAAGCTCGGCATTGCAAGGGTCCAAGGCTGCAACTGTAGAACTATCAGTCCCCTCATCCTTCCACCAAGTCTTCATCATGTTTCCTTTCTGTTATCAAACCGTCCGTCCAAATATGTTCCTACCACCAATTTCTTGATGATGAGTCCATCCCCTTGAGACTGATAACCAAAGTTTGTGCAACCTGCATATCAAAGGTTTTCCTTGAGACTGGAACTTCAACTGAGAGAATAAGCATGAAAACACACAGAGGCAAATGGAGGATACAAACCTCCCAGAAGATAGAATCTGCCAAGAAACCAAAGATGAAACCGTCAATGACAGATACAAGTGACAAAACAAAGAGACACATGGAAAGCACTCGAGCATACAAGTTGTGGAGTTGCTAAGAGCTCTCCGATTTTGAGAATGTCAACCACCTATAGCAATAAGACATTCTGATCCAATTGCGGCAATTCGTGAAAAAACAGTTTTTGTGATAAAGACTGGCGACAATAAGCACTTGGTTTTATGTAAGCGAACGAGGATCTATGCTTTTCCAAGTGACAATCGAAGATGCCAATGCAAGGCGGAGCGACATCGTCCAATATGAGTTGTAGTGGGTCTTGAAACACATTAGGGGTGGGATGATGTTGGCTGATTCTGTCGAATCCCCAAGATATTCGGACAGAGCAACTCAAGAGCACCTCTCACCTTAGACTGAGGAGGTCTCTGAGAAGACGAGACTAATGAGACTGAGAGCCAAGTATGAGAGCCGAGGAATACTAGTTAGTAATGACAAGTAAGAACTGTGTACACCTCATGGTGAATCTCGGAAGATGGAATGACCATGTAGGAACTAGTATTTCTAGGCTAAAGTAATAAATGCAAGTAGACCCCTCTTAAAGAAAGTAGAGTGAGCCACCTTTTTATGGTGACCTCTAGTGGAGAGCATTATTTCACTTGTAATTTGTGAAATGTGGAAATTCCACTAGGATGCCACCTAAGGAGCTCTCTTGCTTATTTAAGAGACTCCCTCTTTGTGAAGAGGAGCTTTTGAGAATTGTATCAACTCCATGCTGAAATAAGAAGAGCTTCCACGAGTTAGATGCATCCATTGAGCTCCTCGATCATGATGGTTTTCTTGAGTGATGCCCCTATGATCATGCCCTTCCATTCAAATGTGTGTGGTTGTGAAATGTAGAGTGGATTAGATTTCCTGTTTTTGTAGAGTGGATTAACTTTCTTGCTTTCTTGTGGATTAACATAGGAACCAACATTTAGGTAAACTACATAGGCTGGATCTGTGGTGTGATTCTTGTATATCTCTGTACAATCGAGTTCTTGATGTTCTTGGGATGTCCAAAAATCAAAAGGCTGGCTAGTTTCTTGATTCTTGGACTTCTAATATGCTGTAGATTAGTTTTGTTTCTTGTTTTTGTCAAGTTATGCAAGGTAGCTCAGTGTTAATGTAGTGTGGGCTCTGATTTCAGTCCGTTTTAAGTGTAGGTAGCTGTAGAAATCCATTGAACGTTCATTGGTTTGCATGCTGATCTATCTCTATGTAGAATGTAAGTGCGTTCAAGAGTGACGTCCCTGAGTAGTCCTCTGACAAGCAGGACACAATAAAACTATACTACATAGTTATTCAGTTCGTTTCTGCCTGTCCTTGGCATTGTAACAAATAAGAAACAGTCAAGTAATGCCCAAACGAGCCTGGTAACAAGCAAGAAATAGATCTGTAAGCAGGAAGCAGAAAAGTAAACAACAGGTCCTCTGGAGCAGGGGATCAGTCAACAGCTTGTTTCGGCATTTTCGCAAGAATGTACACGCTGGTTTCGGCATTTTTGCAACCTTCAATGAACATGATGCATTAGAAATTAGTCATAATAGCACTTCACCCTTGAACCATTTACTCGAGTGTCAAGTAAATGTCCTTTGGAGATCAGCTAACTGAAGTGATCCATTAAAAACTTCTATGACTTTATACGGTCTCATCCATCTGGTGTGTAATTTTCCAAGAAACAACATGTGTCTGTTATCATACAAAAGCACATAGTCTCTTGGTTTAATTTTTATTTTCATAAAGGATTGGTCAAAAATTTCTTTTCTTTTATTCTGAACTCGTTCAGTCTCGATTATTGAAAGACGACAATCCTCTTCCAGTTGCATCAAAAAAATCATCCGCTCCCGGAGACTATCGTGTTCATCCATTCGCTCTTCATTACCGATGCGAAACGTTGGAACTTCGAATTATATTGGTAGTATGGGATGCATTCCATACACAAGATAGTATGGAGTCTGCCTAGTTGTAATCCTTTCAGTAGTTCTATATGCCCGTAAGATAGACGATAACTTCTGATCCCAATCAGAAGAATGTGTTTTTGTAACTTTATTCAAAATTTTACATAAAACTCCATTTGCCCGCTCCGTAAGCCCATTTGGTTTTGGATTATATGGAGTGGTTTGGCGATGTGTAATAGAAAAATGTGGTCAAACTCCACACAAAACGTATCCTTCGGACTGGATCATGTAGATATCTTCTTGTATAATTCCATTCAGATAGGCTGTTTGTACATCAAGTTGATGTACTTCGAGGTCAGCAGTTGGAGCATAAGACAAGAGCATTCGGATCGACGAATGCTTGATGACTGGACTAAAAGTCTCACTGTAGTCAACATTTGGGATCTGGGTGAATCCTCGTGCTACCACTCTAGCCTTCCTTCGATCAATCGCTCCGTTGGTGTTATATTTGATCTTAAAGATCCATTTGCAATCAATAATATTGCAGCCAATAGGAGCTTCGACTATGACCATGTCAGATTCTTGATCAGAGAGGAATACTCTCTGTCCATAGCTTCTCTCCAAAGATCAGAGTCTGGTTGGCTAAGTGCCTCTTCGACTGTTGTCGGTTCCTACATTAAAAGACAAGCAGACTCAGGAGTATACCTTGTGGGCTGTGTGCGCACTCGGCTTGATCTTCTGGGAGAATTCAACTGATGAACCGCTTCTGAGACTTGTTGCTAGGTAGCAGCAACGTCTTCGTCTGATTTGCTATCTCGAAGTGGGTCGACAATACATACGCCTGAGCCAGAAGCTCGAACTGTTGTGTCAACGACAGGTAATGAAGGTTTTTCTTGAGCAATATCCTTTCCCTTGAGGTCGACGAACTGATCCTTGATTAAGACTGTATCCCGGCTATACAAGATTTGCTAGGTATCAGGATCATACAGCTTGTAAGTGTTATCAGACGAAGTATATCTGATTAGGATGGTCTTTAGACCTTGGAAGTCCAATTTCTTCCTTGTGTCCTTTGGGATCTACACGTAGGCAATGCACCCAAACACTCTTAGGTTCTTCAAAGAAGGCTTAGAGCTTGTCCACACCTCGTGGGGTGTCTTGTCTGAGAGGGCCTTTGTCGAACATCTATTCTGGATGTAAGCTGTAGTGGAGATAGCTTCAGCCCAAAATCTCTTGGGCAACGATGCATGCGATAGCATACATTTAGCATATTTGACCAGAGTACGGTTCTTCCTCTCAGCTAAGCCATTAGACTGAGGACTGTAATAAGTGACGAATTGCTGCTCAATGCCTTGGCTTTGCAGTACTCCTTAAACTCGATAGAGATATATTCTCCACCGTTGTCTGACCTTAGGGCCTTGATCGTCCTTCCTGTCTCCTTTTCTACATGCTCCTTGAAGATTCTGAAGCAGTTGAAGGGTTCTGATTTCTTCTTTATGAAGTACACCATACTCCTTTTGGAGAATTTGTCAATAAAGGCTATAAAATACTTGGTATCCTTCAGCGAAGGATTTTTCATCGGGCCACAAATATCTGAATGTACAACATCTGACAATCCTCTAGCAACATGCTGATGGCTTGACTTAAATGGTTGCCTAGTCTGTTTACCAACTAGACAGTCTTGACAGATAGGTAACTCAACCTTTTCGCGAGGATAGTCAAGAACAAGAACAATAGATTGTCTAGACATTCGTTGTACAACAACAGGATTTAAATGACCAAGTCTATAATGCCAAAGTAAACCTTTATTTGAATGAATTGAAGTACTGAGAGCCTGACTAGAGGCAGAAAAACAATGACTCAACTTATACAAGTATCCATGTCTCTTTTCGAGTGCTAGGATCTTGCCTGTCCTATCAACTACTTTACACTGATCACATTCGAACTCTACTCTATGTCCTAGATCTATGATTTTGCTTACAGAGAGTAGATTCGTAGATAACTTTGGTACATACAAGACTTTAGAGAGTAGCTTAGACTGATCATTTGCAAAGCATAATCTTACAGTGCCTTCACCTTTAATAGCTTGTGTGCTACTGTCGCCAAGGTGAACGAATTTCTAAGTATTGTAAGGTGTATAGGACTCGAAACATCCAATGAGGCTAGTCATGTGCTGAAATCCAGGAACCAAGAACTGTCGCTAGATGCTCCTTGATGATTGGTCATGAAGGCATCATGATCCACTTCCTGAATAGGCTGTGGAGCTTCTGCAGCTGCATTTGCCACTTGATTCGACTGCCCTTTGCTGTTGTTCTTCGCTTGAAGTATTCAGCATTTCGTGGTTGTTTCGTTTGCAGTATCTGTAGAACAGCTTCTTCTTTGTCTGAGGATTCGACTGTTCCTTGTGCTGAGCTGGTTTTTGGTCTAGCTTTGATTGCTTCGGGCCTTTCTTCTTCTTCTGCTTTGTCGTGCTCTTGTTGGTGTCCAAGACGTGAGAATCAGCTGAGGAACAAGTGGCTTCATTGTTTCTGTTAAATTTACTCCTACTCTCCTAAATCCCAATTTTAATCTGCCTCCATTCATGCTACATATTTACTAACGTTGTCACGTAGTCTGCATAATTACACGCAAATTCGCACAAATGAAAAAAAGGCAAATGAATTGTGACACTGTGTCCTTACGTAGGTTATGGTGATAGGCGAAAAGGGGACACTACCTTACTGAATACCAAAAGTGCCCTAAAAGCTAAGGCACCTTGTAAACCTTATCCTAAGGCCATTCGTAAGAGTGACGCACTTTTGCATCATCACCAACGTTCACTTCAATACTAACTGATGTTGCACCCTTTTCATGCTCACCCTATGCAGCTGCGCTAACAGATTGGACAACAATTATAGCCACCCACGATCTCTTATAGACAACACATCCACTCTTTACTTTCACATCTGCACACCTGTAATATTATGTATATATATTGGATACCATCTGAGTATTCATAATGCATCAAGATGAAGAGATAAGAAGAGACTAAGAGAAGAGGTTTGATTCCTCATTACAGATAGAAATAAGCTTTGTAGAGCACACGATTTCGTCCGCTATTGTATTGTGTTCTACCGCATTATTAACATGTATACATGATATACTTAATCTGATACAGCTCTTTGTTTTGCATTCAGATCTATGTTAATATTGCTATGCTTATTCTTCATTCTGTTTGATCTTTCTAGTTGCTCTTTCTAGTAATAGACAATTTACTTTTAGTCTTGTCTTTTGCGAATCATTCGCGACTAATTATCAGTCGAGCACAGTCTAGCTCTTCGCAAATCATTCACGACAGATAATTTGTCTTGCAATTCGCGACAAATTATTCATCTAGCGCTTCATCCATTAAACATTTGGCTACGTAATCTAGAATGACTGTGATATCTATCACTAAAGTTCTGTTAATTCTGATAGGCGTAGTCATGCTTAGGGAGAGAGTCAAATAATTTATTCCGCTGCACACGAACATTTTCTATTCGAGTTCGCTTTTCGTTCGTTTCTTGTTCGAGTTCGTTTCTCGTTCGTGTTCGTCATTTATTCTTCCCCCTCTCTCCCAACATGGTATTAGAGTTATCTTTATAGCTTGATTGGCCTCCATAGTACAAGACTCTACTAGCCGATAGAGTAATTGTTTTCTTGTTTTGTATTTGTCAGTATCAGATTTTCATACTTAAGTCACTGATAGTTTCTTCTATCACTTAGACTAATCTTCCACATGGATTTCCAAG
>MU833298.1:0-58304 GCA_029204225.1 Diphasiastrum complanatum
TTTCATATTTTATCAACAAGACTTGCACAACCATAATTGTAGTTTAGCTCGATGGATCCTATTGACATGATAGAGAATGTTATTGAGTTTAGATCGTGATTTGAAAGCTAATGTTCAAGCATCTTTAATTAGCAATCATGCTATCAATCCAAAACCGCAACAAAAATCCATAAATATATAAGAAAAAAAGTAATCTTAAAAGAAAGATAGAGAATTCAAAGGAGGGGAAATTACACTTGATTATCGATAGAATTATAGATAGGATAGTAAGATGACCCTACCTAATCTATCAAGCTCCAAATCAAGCGATACAATGATTTGAACAAAGTCATCATATCGAGCCTCGACCTTAGGCAAGGAAATGCTAAGCCATAGTCAAGCTATTGATTGCAACCTATGTTCTACAGGGGCCATATAAAGATTTCCTTGCTAAAGACATAAGCCACACTTGGCAAGTACTTTGGATATGGGCTAAAACTTTGCAACAAAAAAGGTTTTTTACATAGTTCAGTAGACTAGCAAACCTAATTTCAAACATGAAACCTGGACGTATTGACTACAGCCATGCTTTTTATGGCTTTCAAATCAAATGCATAGCTAGATCATCACTTGAAGTGGCGTTAACCCTCAAACACAATGCAAACACTTTCTCCCTTCTTCGTTTGTCTATCTAGAAAACATTTGACCTCCTTAGGTCGAATACCATAATGTGGACTTTGATTTAAAGAGCTTCTTCAAGGCATTCCATGCCTCACTTGCACTTTGACACTTACCAACTTCCTTGAGAAGTTCATTGGTAACATTCATTTTGATGATATGAAGAGCCCTTTTAGCCTTTTTTATCAAACCTTTGTTGCTCTTGAGCTGTGGGTGGTCTCTCCAATTCCTACAACTATGTCCATGATTTCATTCACCTCAAAAGGACTCTATCATCACTTTCTAGGTAGAGTAGTTTGATGAACTCAACCTATGTCTCTAGCATAATTCCACCATTGGAAGCCGTGAATATTATGAACTCTTCAACTTCTAGATTCTATCCTAATGCACCTAGCACTCACTTTTCTCTCAAAAATGATGGATAAGGAGATCTCAGAAGATCTAGGACCCTAAAAACTTCTATCTTGAACCTGGCTGGTTTCCAAGCATAGAAAGAAAGATTGAGACACATGCAACACTTTGCACACTTTAAGAATGGATTACAAACTCAAACCAACCTGAACACACTCTTGCTTAAGCTCTCAAACTTTCCAGCAAGTGACCAAATCAAATTATGGTTTGAAGAGGTACTTGCATTCTTAGAAATACACAAGACTAGGCTGCCAAGAATACCTAGAATTGAACAAACTTGATCAACATATGATCAACACACTAAGATATCGATTCAACCTGCAAAACCACATGTAAACCACACTTCTAAAAGTTTATAAACTCCAGCAAGTGACAAATACAAGCTTTAGAGGTGACTAAAAGGACAAACTTAGTGATCACAAGACTAGCTTCACTAGCTTGTAAAATCTTGATGTTTAGATGTAGATCTAAGATCACTTCACATGAGAATATTCCTCAACCTATTAAGAACCTGAAAAATATACTTTCATAATGGTTTAAACCTTCTAGCAAATGCTTCAATCAAATTACATAAGGAGAGTTACTTACATGCTCAACAAAGTACACCAAAATTTATGCAAAAGATTGTTGGGAAGTAGATGGACCTGCTTCTTTGGCTTGTGCATCTATGTCTTCTTCAGTAGCGGCATCTCCCCCTTGATCCAAACTTGTATCCACTTGTTTGTCAGTTTGATGCACTGGTGAGAATTGCAGCAGAACCGAACTGGAATCTGGGGCTATGACTCTAAAACTTGAGTGACCGCCTTTTCATATTCTTTGATAATGGTTTTTGCCTTGGCCAACTTTGTCGATGCCATACATTTGAGCTTATCGAATCAAACCTGAAATTCTGCCAATGAAGTTCGATAGGTTTCAACCTTTTTGAACAAGTAACTGATCTCCTCTATTGAGACAGGACAATCAGGCACTTATTTTTGCAGGTATGCATCTTGTTCAAAGGTGGTTGGGTCCAATTCACTTTGAGGCACTCTCGATCAAGCACAACCATGTACAGTTGTCCCTATAGCAGCAACACTTGTTGTCTGGCATCTTGGACAACTTTGTCCACTTGATCCTACGCAATCGTGAGTGTATTCTGAAGAGTCACCACATAGCCTTTCAATTGCTTGCTTGATTGTTGGGCTTTCTTCATGTCAGCTTCAGACTTTGCTTCATGTTGTTTGGCAACCTTGAGCTCTCGATTCAGCTGAATTACCGTCTGGTTGATGAGAGTATTCTCAGATCCCAAATCAGATATTCTTTTGTCCATGTCTTTTTTCTCATCCAACAGGGTCTAGATCACTCGCGCAAGGTTAGTGACTAAACCAAGAGTGTCATTAGAATCCACGGGTGTTGTGGATGTGGCAACAGCAGGAATAGTAACTGCAGGTGCGGTGCTTGTTTGGCGTTGAAGTTTTGCAGTGGCTCTTCTTGCTCGAAGATGTCTTTATCTTCATATCCGTTAGGCACCATGGCATCCGACTGCTTCAATGATTTAACCGTATGAACGACTCGAATAGTATTTGGTGCCTGATCTGCTTGATCTTGTTGATCTGTCTGAAAAGATGAATAAAAAATAGTCGTGCTATCATGGAATTGTTCAAATTTTTTTTCAAGGGATTGGGGTTCAAAGGGCATGTTGCGGAGATGAGGCGGTTCCTGTTTTGTCTTCTTTCTTCTTATTTGCGAACCATTTTGTGTCGTTGAATTTTTTTTTGCACAGAAATTGTTTACAGGATCCTAGACACTCGACTACACATCACGGAACATATTTTATTCTAGCAATCAAGACACACAGCACAAGACAATTCCTCCTCTAGATCTCCGTGGAGAAAGGTTGTTTTCACGTCAATCTGGTGAATTTTCATATTGTATTGTGTGGCGTATGCAAGGAGTAGCCTTATGCTTGTCATCTTCACCATGGGCGAATACGTGTCAAAATAGTCAACACCATATCTTTGTGTGTAGCCCTTCGTGACAAGCCTTGCTTTGTAGTGGCCAATAGTGCCATCTAATTTCAGTGTTTTCTTGTACACCCACTTGCAGTCGACTTTTTTTCTATTTTTTGGCAGTGGCTCTAATGTCCATGCCTCGTTTCGCCTCATCGACTCGATCTCCTCTGACATTGCCTGCTTCCAGAATTCTCCCTCAGGACCATGGATAGCTTCTTGGTATGTTGCTGGCTCTTCTGTGAAGCTGCAGTACTCAAACTGCGTGTCTTTGCTCCATTGAAGATTGTTAGAGTAGCGGTTTGGAGGTCTTCTTTGTCTCGTTGACCTTCAAGGTTCGTTTCGTCGCTGTTCGAACATTTTTTGTTCGTGGGGTCGATCCTATGCTTTTCGCTGCTCTGGAGTTTGGGGCTCTGCATTCTAATTTGATGTCTGTCCTCGATCTCCCTCTTGAATGGGCAGCAGTGTGAAGATCTCATGGCCTCTTTTGTCTTTTGGTCCAGGAAATGTGGACTCATCAAACTTCACATCTCTGTTCGAAACAACCTTCTTCGTGGTTGGGTTGTAGAGCCTATATACATGTGTTCTGTTCTAGTAGTCGACCATGATTGTTCGCTCAAATTTGTCATCGAGCTTGCTTCTCTTTTCTTTTGGAATGTGCTTGTATGTTGCACATCCAAACACTCATACGTATGACAGATCAGGCTTTCTACCTATCCACATTTTGTATGGTGTTTTGTTTTCCAACACTGTTGTTGTAGATCTGTTCTGCAGGTGTACAGTTGCAACTATTGCCACAGCCCAGAATTGACCTGGTAGTTGAGCCTGTGCCATCATGCATCTGGCTCCTTCGACTAGAGTTCTATTTCTTCTTTCTGTCACACTGTTGTATTCTGGTGTGTATGCAAGAGTGAACTGGTGTTCTATCCCTTGTTCTTTGCAAACTCTTGAGAATTCTGTGCTTTTGTATTCACCTCCATTATCAGATCTAAGGATCTATATCTTTTTCAAGGTGTGTCGCTCTACGAATGCCACAAACTTCTTGAGGGAATCATACACTTTGGATTTCTTCTTCAAGTAGTAGATCATGGTCATCCGGTTGTAATCATCTATGACCGTCAGAAAGTATCTCAAACCTGAGAGCAAATCCATCTTCATCGGTCCATAGACATTAGAATGGACGAGCTCAAGAATCTCCTTGACTCTTCTTCCCTCATGCGTGAATGGATTTCAATGTTGCTTGCCTTTTTGACTAGTTTTTAAAATAGATAAAACATAGAATCACAAGACTAGTTAACGCTAATCAACTAGTTAGCTAGTCTCTATCGTTGCCATTCGTTTCAGCTGGGTGCGAAGCCCGTTGAGCTGTTAGCTGGCAGCGCAAAAGATTCTTCTTTGTTTGTTTTGTAATCTCTTGTTTGCTTTCGTTCTTTTCGTTTCTTTCGTAGTCTTTCATTTTTGTGCCCCTTTGCGATTTGCGGTCCTGGAGGTGTGTTTACAATTCGCGAATTGTTTGTGCTTCGAGTCAAACACACGTTGACTGTTGCGAATTGTTCTCGTTCGACCTTCATTTCATGTTCGTGCTGCGACAAAGTTGCAGGAGTTCACCATTTCTGACAGGGCACTTAGCTCTGAGGCATTACAAGAATTTCATCTGTCCCCAAAGGATTGGATCATTGAACATATCCATGAAGGTCTGCATATTCGGTGAGATAGCTTGCATTTGTGGGGGTGAGGCAGCCGAGATTGGAATGGTGTCTCCAATGGCCACAAACTGACCTTGTGAGGAAGCGGAGGCCAGGGAAGCATCAATGGATGGGGGAACAGGTAGTGCAAAGCGAGTGACAACGGGGGGTGGTAGCACAGCTTGCAGTGGTTGCCTAGTACAACGATATGACATGGGAGGCGAGTTAGGAATTATGACCTCACCAAGAATCCATCGACGACTATGTGAACTAGAAGCTTGTTGGGGGGGTTTGGCTAGTGCTTCTTCATAAATAGAAAGCACAACTTTAGCATGAAACCCATGGATTTTGCTGTCAAGGTACGAGACAACAATGGAGGAGATAAAAGGGCCATCAGCAAACTGCTGTTTGGAATTTCTTTAATGGCTCTTTTCAATTTGCCAAAGACTATCTTGAACCAGTTATAAGGCTCCAAAGGTGCTTTATCTAACTTATAGCTAGATTCTACGGTGAAGTATCTTGGATGAAATGCTCTCCTTCCTGAGGTTGCCAACCATCAAGAAGTTGTTCAAAAGTTGAGCTACAACATGGATGGTAAGATCTCAAATGGATTCTAGCATATAGCTGTCATTGGTCCAGTAAAGCTCATTTGTTGTGTCAATGAAAGGCTTGATGACACTCTTGGCATGCTTATGGTTCAGGGAAGACTGAGTTCTTGAGGATATTCATATGGTGACAAGAGTGGCTTCAGTAACACGCACCTTGTGTCTGGTAGGTAATGTCAAATTTGGACTTGGCCTCTATCGAAGTGCTAAATGCCATGGTAATAAGTTGCATGTTTATTCTACTAAAAGACGCCCTCGTGGATCCCCATCACCATGAGTAGAGGCTCAACAAGGTTCATCCATTGAGCCACCATGCTTGTGCTAGGAAGT
Organism: Diphasiastrum complanatum; assembly: GCA_029204225.1. Taxonomy (NCBI): domain Eukaryota; kingdom Viridiplantae; phylum Streptophyta; class Lycopodiopsida; order Lycopodiales; family Lycopodiaceae; genus Diphasiastrum; species Diphasiastrum complanatum. Next base: position 5,677 of record MU833298.1, read on the forward strand.
ACCATGACGTCTGGTTTGGTTGGAACATCACGATGAATGACATAGTGTGGAGACTGAGAAGTATCGGTAGAAGACATGATGAGAGTAGGCAAAAATCAAGAGGAACAGCGCAAGAGTGTATTAGAAGGCTGGAAGAAAATTTTGAAAACTTCTAGTCGCTGAAAAATTTGACAAGAGCTTTGCTAGCACAAGTGAGAAATGAAATCGAATTCAGCCTTTTTATAGGTGAATTTGGAGGGTCCATTAGACAAAGTACTAGTTTGTTGGCTGCTAAGTTCTAGATAAAAATTTGCAGACATGCTCAGTACTGTGAAAATAGCTTCCAAAAATCTTAGTGAGGGTTTATGAACAGATGAAGTGATCCGACGAAGGTTCTAAAGATCTGATGAAGGTTAATCATTCGCCTAGGTATTGTAGATAATCAAACTTTTCAGGATTTGAACCTATGTCCAGCCTAATTTTGGCATTCTGAATCCATCTGTCAAGTCGGTGAAGGTTAATAAAGAGTATAAGATGCTCGGGGAAGGTTCCCAAAATGGCAAACTGCTTCTGACTTCAAAACACGTAGCCCAACTCAGTATAGGTAAATTTGAGGTGGATTTATGATCCGGCAACTCGAAGAAGGTTTCTAAGATTGTATGTACAAGAAATGACTCAAAAAGTGATTTTCTAGATGCTCTCTTTGTGCTTTTTGTTCTTCTACCATGGACTTCAAGGGACACAACGCAATAAGCTTGATTTGACCAAAAGGCATATTCAGCAAAATCCATATTCCTTCAACAGGTAAAACTGAGCTTGAGAATTGTTTGTCCCATAGAAACGTGATGCCAATTTTATTGCATTTGATTTTAAACTGATGTTGATATCATTAATAGTAGCAACATAACGATTTGTTTCATTGGACGCCTTAATGAATTCTCGAAAATCAAATGTGTGCCTAATTAACGACACATTTGGCTTTGGCAGGTATGATTCTTTAACAATGCTCTGAAGCACTGATAAAAAAAATGCCTTCTTGCGTCTTAGTCTTTTGAAAAGCCAACTAAACATCTGTTCAATTTGATCATGGGTGTGACCCACCAACAAAAATCCTATTTTTATTTTTTTGAAATTTTTTTTTCTACCAACATCGATAAGTAAGCCAGTAGAGTTTGATTTTTATTTTCCCTAGCAGTGTTATCAAGTCGCAAATATAATATTTTTAAAAGATTATCACCAAATTCGCAAATTATCTTTTGTACAATAATAATGGTCAAATTTGGATCATTTTGAATATTGGGATGATTGAAAAATCCAACGAGATGAACCTAAATAAAATTTGTCTCGTTTGGCACTCTAAGAAAATGAGGCAACATCGTTTTCTTTTGATCCATGCCATTGATGACAAGGCCCAGATACTTTTGTGCACATTCCAAGTATTTTTTTTGATGTTTTGCCAATTTTTGTCTTTCAATTGTTTGTTCATCTCTATACACTTGAAGCGCTTTTGCAGCATCCACTGCAAAATGTAACAATTAAAATATTTCAATAAAATTAAGATAATATCATAACATTAATGATTTAAAGAACTTAAAAGTCAGCAACAAAATAAAATTTTTGAAGTATTAAAAGTAGATTAATTTTTACCTTTCTCGTCATTGGTCTTTGCTAGTTGTTTGGCAGATTTTAACAACTCACATGTCGAACAAACTGTCATTCGTGATTTTTTAAAAATTTTCACCAAACCAGAATCTCTTTTCCAAATCCTAAGAAAATATGAGTGATTTAAATAGGCAACATTTTTTGTCTTAGCGAACTCCTTGTAGATCAAAAATATCTCCAATTTTGTAAAATTATCTGGCAAGTAAAATTATAATGAACTTGGTAATTTCTCTTCATGCACATCCACAAAATACTTTAGCCAAACCGTAGCATTCAAAGCATCTGGAGACATGGTTCTACTCTGCAATGATCCTTGCAATGTTGGATCTTTTTGAAGTCGTGCGTGCATTCTTTGAAGGCGTGAATTTCCAGTTGCATGAACAGCTTTGTAGGCTTTTTGACAAACCTCCATTGCACTTAAGAACTATGCATACGAGTTTTTGTCAGGTTTCACTGTGGCACACAAATAGTAATTCTTTTCATCTTTACTTTGCAAGAAAACTTAGACCACAATTTCTCGATCTCTTTGTTATTTAATTTCTGTAAGCAAGAGACGGAACAACAAATAGTGGACTGTATCTTCCGAATCTTGTATCCGGTGATCAATTATTTTTGACGTTGTCAAAATAGGTGAAAATTTCAAGTCTCTCTTGTATCTTTTCTTTCTTTTAAAATCAGATTTGTACATTGATGCCATGACACTTGTAGTTGCTCGAACAGGTTGAGAAGGTGTGGGAATGTCTGCTTGAACATCAGGTTGTTGTTGATTTGTCTCAGCTGGTTCTGCAGTGCCAGAAGAATAAGGATTTTCATTAAATATAGCTCTTTTAGATTTGACCTGATTTGAGATTTGAGAAATGGACCTTCTTCAAATATGTGAAAAACTTGCACATCGAGGATCATTTGATTGATGAGGATCTATAGATTTACTTGAATCCGTGACTGAGTGAATGAATCACGTGAATGATTGTGCAAAAAGTACAAAAAGGACCAAGAGTGGATCCTAATCTGATCCTCAAGATGGATTGGTTGTCAGATTACTTGATCTATCAATCTACTTCAAATTAAGATCAATCTAGATCAATTCTAGACACAAAATCCTAACAAGAACAATCATTAATTGAAGGTAAGTGTACTTTCTGGTTTCACACATGTGAAATGCTGTCTGAGTATGGAATCCAACCTAAAAATCAAGTACACATTGATAGAACCTCAAAACAATCAAAACAAATGTAGACAAATGGAGAGAATCACTCAAAATTGCTTCCAAAACCAAGATTGGTGTCTCACACTGATTATGGCCAAATGTGGCTCTATATATACAATAAGTGAGAGCTCGTGGTATTGATCATCCCTTTGATCCCACATGTGTGAAGGTGCTTTGTCATATGATGATTCATCATGCAAAATTGACACTTGGACAAAACCCTTTATTTTGAGCATTTTTGGTCCATTTTCCTTCTATATGGAGATCTACTTGAAAATCTTCTAGAAGTCAAAATTCATCTACTTCAGCTTATTCCACATGTGTGAGTTGTCCTCTACACATGGGATATGACACCTAACCAAAGGATGTGGCTCATGCAATCAATAGATTCATGCCATGTGTCATATGTCTAGAAAACTAGTTTTTGGCCTTTTTAGCCACTAGAACTTGAATTAAATCATATGTACATCCTATATGATTATGGTACATGACAAGTACACTAGTTTCACACGTGAGAACAGGCTCCACACATGTGTGTTTATCTATATACAAGATTTTTGGCCTCTACCAAGCTTATTTTTGCATTTTTCACAATCATCACTCACTAACTCTTTTGATTGGTCAAAACAATATTGCAATGTTGTTTTTCTAATATCTGAATCAGAAGATGAAGAACTCAAATTTGTAACAAGTTGTGTCAAATGAGTCATTTCTTGAAAAGTAGTTAGATGAAAAATTTCAGATGTTGTTGTTGACGTGGAAACAGAAAGGGTAATAAGACAAGAACTCGAGGGAGTGGCTTCATAATAATAGCTTTCATTAGAAATATCAGATGAAGACGACTCAGATGTGGCTACATACTGAGTTACAATTATAGAAATAGAAGAAAAAGAACTACTCACCCAACTTGATGAACTATTTATCCATGTTGCTGATGGGATAGTCCACTTAAGGTGCACGGTAGAGTACTTAAAGATCAGTCTGACAATGACGAGGAGCAAGAGGGCTTGGTCAAGGTTTTTGTCAAAGAGCTTGACAAAACTCGTTCAATACTCATTTTGGACGAAGGAATGTTGAAGATTCAATTTTGCCGAGATGAAGTTGTTAAGACATATTTTGACAAAGCACTTGTGACATTGGTAGGTACACTCAAAGAAGAATTTTTAATTTTTTACTCAGATCGTCAGTCTCATTTGGAATAGATTAGATTTTGGATTATTTAGTATTGTAATAATTGTATTTTATGTTGAGCATAGATCACATTATGCTTATTCGAAATTCTTTAATATTGTTTTTTTTCGTGGGCCTCAAACAATGTCGACAAAGCATGCTGGATGTTGTTGCTGAGGGAAAGGATCTAATATTTACTTCCCGTGGTTCAAAGTCAATGGCTTTGGGATGTGGCAAAATAGCTTCCTCCACTGTCCCTTCCAACACTGAGGGTACCCAAAAATCTGCACCCTCTAAATCAGCCCCTTTCTCAAAAAAAAAAAAGATCTCAGGCTCCTGTACATACTGAAGAGGGTGTAGAGAAACCGAGGTCTAGAAACAAATCAATGGACAAGCGACAGAAAGTAATTCCCTCTAAAGAAAGTAGAAAAAAACAGAAAAGTCCATATTAATTTTGCTTGGAGCCTCCATCCAATCTCTGAGAGATTCATCTACGATTTCCAAACTTAGAGATGAAATTTATAAAACAAAAAAATTAGATAAACTACATTGATTTTGGATATAGACCAGTGCGATCGTCCTCCCATTGATCCCTCCACTGGAAATCGACCAATGGAGGTTCGTGAGCCCAATGAAACACATGTACATAAATCAAATTCAAATATTGTTGTTTTGGTAGACTCTACTAAGTGTCATAGTTTACAAGCTAGAAAACAACTGTCCCGGGAGTATCCCCATGTTGCTTCTTTCTGAACTATTAGTGTCATTCTGTTTGCTGGGTTGACAGTGGAAGAAGCTAAACTTCTTGTCTGGGACCATAACATTGACCAAAAGTACATGATGAAGATGACGGTCATACAAAGGATAAGATTTTTTCACAAAAAATTTGTCAGAGTTTCCAAAGCTGGAGATTTTAACCAGTTGGAACTGAAGGCACTTTGTGTCCAAGAAACAGGCCTATCATTTGATTCTAAGAATCAAACGTAGAGTTTGATTAAATAAGATAACTTTTATCAATTGGCATTTCGCAGTGGCCAAATAATTGTTTTGCTATGCTTAGCATAGAATGTTTGGTTCAAAAGTTTTCAAAATTAATAAATAAAATTTACAAAGCTTTTAATATTGAATTTCTGTAATATTATTTTTTTAGGTTTGGGCGCCTGTGGATAAATTTTTTGAAAAATGGAAAAAGTATTTCTGAGTAGAAAAACATGCAAGGAATAAATTCCTTTGAGTTCGTAATTCGAGGGTTGCTGATGGTCAAGTCTCTCTTGTTGAAATGAGCAAGGAATTTCAGAAGTCAAATTTTTTTATGAACTTTTAACTACATATCATTAATTTGTTTTTTAATACAGACATAAATTATTTATGAAAGTTCAAGAGGCCCTTGTAACAAGGTTGAATTATAATGATTTTGAGGAGTGTCAGAGGCTTTATCCTCTGAGCAGTAAAAATTAAATTCTCATTTCTTTTTTGATATTATTTAGAGATATAGTATTCACTTCACTCATGCTTAGCATAGAAATATATATTAATTTTTTATTTTGAACATTCATATCTTATGCCAAGCATAGTAATTATATTCTCTTTGCTAGCCTGATCTCAAGCTTAACATAGATTTAATTTACTAAATATTTATTATGTTCATCCTTAGTACCTTTTTTAAAATAAATTTTTTTTAATTACTTGTTTTGTACATCTTATGCTAAGCATAGTTGCATTCTCTCTTCTTTTAGTCGGCTGAAGACAAGAAATAAAGTCTTTCCAAAGCAATTTAAATGACATATTCTTAAAGCGAAGGCAGAAAAAAGAGACAGAGAATGATTGGCACGGGGTGAGACTATTGTCGAGGAGGATTCAACAGAGACTTTTCTCCCAAAATGTGTTGATGGTCAACCATGTTTTTACATTGTGGAAGAAGGAGATTATAGGAAAATTTCCAAAATTTTAAAGAAAAGACCCTACACGCTTTGCATAGCAGACATCCCCTAAGGATTTTAGATGAAATAATCTCTAAATGATGATTCTCCAATCAAATTCACTAAAATCCATAGTGTGATGCAAAGATTTCTTAAAATCACAACTTCTTCTATTTGGAGAGTTGTAATATTTCATTCAAGTTGGCAGTCGATTTCAGTGCAAAAGGTCTTCTAACTTTTTGCAATACTGGGATTGAAAATGTTGTATGGTATGTCTTTAACTTTCTTAAAACTTAATTTTTTTTTCTAATATCTAAATAGTCTATACTTAGCATAGATTATTGTTTGAAATAATAATCTACTTTTTCTTGTAAGTACAAGCTCAATGTTTGCAATACTGGTGGTGCACGGTTGTGCAACGAGATTGAATACATTCGATGTTGCACTATAACACCACCGGACTGATCAGCTTTGAAAACTTGTTCCAATTTTCAACATGATCAAAGAAGTTGAAAAATCCGATGACAGGTTTCGTGGCTTGTCCTTATCAAAGCCACAACAATTAATTAATCATTTTGTTGAAATTTTTTCACACCCAACAGATTGGGTTTTGGATTTGTTTAGTGGTAGCAGCACTACAAACGCATGCACTATGCAAAAAGGCAAATATGTTGTTGCTGTAGAATTAGATTCTAGCTTAGTATAATCTATAAAAATACGAATGAAGTCTATCTCAGTTTTGCCGGATGAATTAGCTTAAGTAGGAAAGTCTACAGAATCTGACAAAGACTCTATAATTCCACTATCGAAAGAACCACAACCTCCCGCTAGTGGAAAAGTCGGTGACACATGGGAGTTTGCAAATGTACTAATTCAAGATTACAATGTTGTAACTATAGAGAAAACCATGGAAGAGGTTGTCGTTTCTATTGAGGCTCCTCCAGAAAAGTCCAAAAATGTCAATGACCTTAATGACTTTTGAAAATAGTGTACTCATTTGACTATCAAACTTTTTGGCATGAAGTTTTTAAATTCATTTACATTTTTTATTACTATTTGCTACTTGAAATATTTTTAAATATTTTTAAATTATTTTTCAATGTTATCCTTAAAAAATATCAATTTCAATCTATATTGTATTCATGCAAAATTATTTCATACAGAAATATTTTAATATTTTAAAATATTTGTTACCGGATAATCTATCAAATAAATAAAATAAATATTTTTGCTGATTTTAGTATTATTATATTTAATGATTCTATTTATCTTTAATTGATTTAAAATATGTGCAAAATTAAATATGTTGTTAAAATTTTATATCTAGTTTTTTTAGTAAGATTTTAGTTTTTCACAAAAAAATGATATTTTTTTAGCATAGAAATATAAAATCTGCAAAGTATTTTAAATATAGGCATTTAAAAAAATTAAAAACTACAAAAACTGGGTTTCCATGTCATTTTTTTTTTGGTCACCATGTTAACCGCATTCACGACAAAATAGAACAAACTTTTCTTTGTTCAGACATTCTATAACTCTGTGGTTCTCTCCGCATGCAAAACATCCAAGTGGTGGTCTGGCCCATTGTCTCGTTGCTTGTTGCGTGGCAACATAGATAGCATACTACTCTGAAGGACAAATCTCTTGATTAATATTATGATTCTATTATTCATTACTATTGTAAGACTCTGATTCTATTAGATTAGCAGGAGGAGCTTGTTGTGCTTGTAGAGCTGACAAAGCAAGTCGTTCAGAAAATCCAAGAGTGAAGTTTTGAACTTTGCTATTAGAATCAGGTTCCGTATAGGTAGTAGGTTCTCGGTATTGAAGCTTAACATACCTTTGCTGGATAATCCGAGGATTAGACGAGCAAAAAGATGTTTCGTGTCCCGTAGAATTGCACAAATGACAAATAGTATTCGTCATTCATTGTTTCAATGTTGGGGACATTCGTTCATGGTGTGATTCCCCATATAGTGTCGCATTTTTCGCTTTTGTCGTCCGTCAAGAATTGCATGTAAAAATGCAGTGTCGTATTTTTTGCTTTTGTCGCCTGTCAGAAATTGCATGTAAAAATGCAATGTCACATTTTTCACTTTTGTCGCTTGTCAGAAATTGCATGTAAAAATGCAATCTATTTTGCCAACATTTCTGCAGGAAGGTAATGAACGGATCCTCATTACTAGTTGAATTTAAGGAAAATTCCAACAACCCCCCTTAATGTGAATCTGTATTGTAGAAAGATAGAAAAAATTGTGTTGACAAACTATATGTTGAAAAATATAGTCTGCTTCCATCACTCCCCCTCATGATTGATTCGGGGGTGTAGAGCTTCAGCATTAAACAATCTCAACAATGAATCCTTGCTGCTCCATGGGTTTTGTAACTTGGTTGAAAGCAGAATAAGTTATTCTGGTTTAATAATCTTTGTGTTGTGAAGTTTTTAACACGTGTGAACTTCACCACATCCTACGGGTCTTACTAAGGTGTTGTGATTGCACAAGATTGATCAGAGAATAGATTACTTGAAAAATCTATGGCAAGAGCACAATGGCATATAACAGCTTGAAAAATCTAACTTCTCACTATGAGGATTCAATGTCAGAAATAATTCTAAGTGTTCAGTATGGGAAAAACCACCTGCTCTCGAGTAGAGAGAGAAAATATACAATAGAGAACTCGAGTATAGAGACAATGAGTCCAAAATGCCAAAATCTCAATATTCACAATATAGCAAAACATGCCAAAGCTTCCCTACATCAAAGTGGCTCGAGTTCCTATAGTGGTGTTGCATGGAAAGTCCACTTAACTCAGTTAACTCAACTACCAAGGATCCACATGTGAAACTGCATGCATGGATATTGCATGTACTACATGTCAACTCATAAAATTGCCTAGACATGTGTAGATCACAGAAACCACTTTGCATGTTGCATGCACTGATTGCATGTGGCTTGCATGCATACTGAACATCATTGCATGCTATGTAACCTTTTGCATGACATCGAATTTGAATCTACCTAACCCAAACTCAACCTATTCTAGAAGGTTATGTGCTCAATTGACATACCTTTATGTACAACATAGTTTATAATGAAAATAATCATGGGTGTGGCCCCAAAACTCGAGACAGAAACATATTTTTTTACTGATCTTCACACTCCTCCTTAAAATATATGTTCCTATCCAACATAGTCTTCGAAATTAGGCCAAGGTTAGACCTCATCTTGATAAAGACATTCTTGAGCAATGGGTTGGTGAGAAGATCTGCAACACAATTTGAAGATCCAACATGCTCCAATAAGATCTCTCTCCCAATGACTTTTTCTCTTACAAAATGATGAGCTACCTCGATGTGTTTGCACCTTGCATGGAAAACATGATTGTTTGCAAGAGCTTGAACAGAAATGTTATTATTCTTGATAATTGGAAGATCTTCATCTGCATAACACTTTAGCTCCAAAAGTAGCCTTTTGATCCATAAAACCTCCTTTGTTGTGGTTGTAAGAAATTTGTACTCAGCTTCACAGGATGATAAGGATATAGTTGCTTGTTTCTTTGATAGCCAAGAAGCTAAGTTTCCTCCAAGAAAAATCGTGTAAGCACTTGTGGATATTCTATCCAACCTATCTCCTACAAAATCTGAATCTGAAAAAGCAATCAAAGTCAGATCTTCTCCTTTGTAAAATAATCCATAATCCAAGGTAGAAGATATATACCTCAAGATTCTTTTAGCCAACTTCCAGTGATATAACTTTGGATCCTACATGTGTTGACTTAGCTTATGCACACTAAAGCTTAGATCAGGTCTTGTCACTGCTACCCATATAAGTGAGCCAGTAAGACTCCTATAAAGAGTGATGTCCACAAAGGATTTTTTATCATCTTTCATAGGAACTTTTACAATGTGCTCCATAGATGTATCTATGTCTTTATAGTTTTCCATCTGGAATTTCTTGAGCATGGAAAGTGCATATCTACTTTGACTTATAAAGGCTTGACCTTTCCAAAAATCTATTTCAAGGCCTAAAATATAGTGAAAAACTCCTAAGTCCTGAATCTTAAACTCACTACCAAGTGCATGCTTAGTTTCTTCAACTAGCTTCTCATTATTTCCAGAAAGAATGATATCATCTACATAGATGAGAAGAATGATTACAAAATTATCTACAAACTTATAATACAAAGAGGGGTCATATTCACTAAGACAAAATCCGAGTGATATGAGATAGGAGTTGAGCCTTGCATACCAAGACCTTGGTGATTGTTTTAGTCCATAGAGACTTTTGAACAAAAGACAAACTTTTGATTCTTCACCTTCTTTCACAAAACCAGGAGGTTGCTCCATGTAAATCTCCTCCTCAAGGTAACCATCGAGAAAGGCATTAGTAACATCGAGCTGGAACATTTTCCAATTGTGAAAACATGCAAGAGATATGAGTATTCTGATTGTTACCATTTTTGCAACTGGTAGTCAAGACTTTTGATTTGTGAGTAGCCTTTAGCACAAAGTCTTGCTTTATACTTGTTGATTGATCCATCATGAATATACTTGATTTTGAACACCCACTTACATCCAATCACATGTATGTTGTTTGGTGGCTCCACAAGCTCCCATGTATTGTTTAACATCAAGGCTTCAAACTCTTGGATCATTGCTTCAACCCACTTCTCAGATTGAAGTGCTTCTTGGACATCCTTAGGCTCTTCATCTGATATGAAAAGTGCATGATAGGAAGTTTCACCTTCCACTTGCCTTCCTTCAGCATCATATGTGAGCCTTATTGGCTCAGATCTCTCTCTTATAGTTCTTCCTGGTGTGGTTGCTTGAAGTTGCTCCTCCTCAAGCCTCGGCCTCACCACTTCTTGAGCAGCATCAAGATTGATGATTGTAGATCTTGCATGAGACTCCTTGATCTGTGCATCATCCAAGTTAAACTTCTGATCTTCATGGAAGATCACATCTCTACTAACAACATTCTTGTCAGTAGAGGGAAGATATACTTTGTATGCTTTTTTAGTATATGCATATCCTACAAAAATTCCTTTAATAGCACTAGGATCTTCCTTCTTCCTAGTCTCTAAAGGTACATGCACAAAGCATACATAGCCAAAGACCCTAAGATGATCTACCTTAGGCCTTTTCTAATACAACATCTCAAATGGTGTTTTTCCTCCTATTGCAAGATTAAGAGGGGGTGTGGGGCGACATATTCGAACTGTACGAGTTAACCATTGATACAGAGATGCTGTTCGAATTTTGGTGTAAAGCACGGGTGGTTAGCTGCCGATGCGGGGTAGCTACCGGTCATTTAGCTGTAAGGGCTATCGACCAAAAAGTGGTGGGGCGTGACTGAGGCAATGTGCTGCTTAATGGTGAAAGCACAGATGGTTGGATGGATGTTTCCCCATGGGCTAATTCTGTGATAGATTTGTGTGGGCGCGGCTAGTCAAAGGTCATACATCCAGTCTCAAGGGGAATGTGACTTGAGAGGGATCCTCTGTTTAGCTTTGGTTGGTATGTTCGTTTGTGATGTGCTTGCCTGGACCTGAATTATCCCTGACTACTTGTTTTGATCCAGGTGATCTGATCTAGTTGGGAGTTGTGAGAGGAGCTTACATTTATGAGTGGACGACACACAAGTATGGAAAGGAATTTCCATGGGGCAACCCCCAAGACTAGTTCAAGATTGTTATTCTTATCGGGAAAGATCGCGGGGAGGAAGTCAGATTTCATGATCGACTCTGGAGCTTCACATAACAATATCTCAAGGAGCGTAGTGGAACAATTCAGCTTGCCAACCAGGTATGTTACATCTACTCTCAAGGTAGAAATAGCGAAGGGAGCACTAGATGCAGACAAAGCGACATTGAACATCCCGGTGTAGATTGGAAGATGGAAGGCTAAACTTAGCTTTGTGATTTTAGAGATGGATGCCTTCGATGTGATTTTGGGTCTCCCTTGGTTAAATGAACATTGTATCGCACTTTTGGGTAGGAGCTCAAACTTGGTCCCCTTGGATTACAAGGGACAAATCTGCGTGACAAAAGCCCTGCCCGGAGGAAATGCTAAGGATACCGATATTGAACAAAATCTGGTTGCAGCATTAGCGATGAAAAGAATGGCGAAAGGGAAAAGGTCAAAGTGCTTTCTTTGCCTCTGCTGAGAGAAGTCCCAGAAGGGAAAAGCGTGTGACAAGAAAACTTGCCAAAAGAAGTGGCAGATCTGCTAGAAGAATTTAGCGATGTGTTTTCGGAGGAACTCCCAGCTAAGCTACCTCCTCGAAGACTAGTGGACCATAAAATTGAGTTGGTACCAGGAACGGAGCCAACTTCACGAGCACCCTACAGAATGTCACAAGAGGAGTTGGCGGAACTGAAACGACAACTTGGTGAGCTGATAGACAAAGGTTTTACTAGACCTAGCGCTTCACCTTTTGGATCCCCAATGTTGTTCGTGGAAAAGGCGGACAAAACTCTTCGAATGTGTGTGGATTATCACATGTTTAACAAGAGTACCATCAAGAACAAGTATCCCATGCCTAGAATTGATGACCTGTTTGACTAGCTCAAACATGCCAAATACTTTAGCCAAATAGATCTCAGATCTGGATATCATCAAATTCGAATAGCTAAAGGTGATGAGCACAAAACGGCGTTTCGAACGCGGTACGTGAGTCACGAGTTCCTAGTGATGCCATTCGGTCTAACAAACGCACCAGCCACTTTTTGCACGTTGATGAACAATATTTTTCAAGACTGTCTGGATGAATTTCTCATTGTGTACATCGATGACATATTAGTATTTAGCCAGAGCCTTAAAGATCACATTAAACATTTAAGGACAGTTCTCCAACGACTGAGGAGGAACTGCTTGTTCGCGAAAAGAGAGAAATGTGAGTTTGTGGTGGAGGAAGTTGATTTCCTTGGACATGTTATAGGACACGGACGGATTCGAATGGATCCTAAGAAGATCAAGGCTATCTTGGATTGGCTAGCACCTAAAACAGTTCATGGCATCAAATCCTTTGTGGGGCTATGTAAATTTTATAGGAGATTCATTGAGGCATTTAGCAAAATTGTGGCACCATTATTGGAGCAGACAAAGACTCATCTCAAAATGACATGGACACCGGAATGTGAACTAGCGTTCCAAGAACTAAACCGACGGATCACTCAAGAACCCATTCTTGCCCTACCGAACTTTAGCAAACCATTTGAAATACATACAGATGCGTCAAACTTTGCTATTGGGGCCGTGTTGATGCAAGAGGGAAACCAGTTGCATATTTTTCAAAGAAATTAAGTGATGTAGAACGACGATGGCCAACTCACGAAAAAGAAATGGTTGCAGTCGTACAAGCAGTGGAGCATTGGAGACATTATGTGGCAGGAAAGCCCTTTAAGACGTTCACTGACAATGTATCACTTAAGTACTTCTCATCCCAATGTATGCTCACGCCAAAGCAGATGCGATGGCAAACCTTTCTCTCGAAATTCAATATAGACATTCTACATATGACGGGAAAGAATAATGTGGTAGCAGATGCACTCAGTAGATAGGAGCACTTGATGGCGACGGTTTCAACCCAGGTGACCAGTCTACTCCAAGAAATCAAAGAGAACTATGGTGTAGATGCGTTGGCTAAGAATCTAATGATCGAATTCCAGCTGGGAAAGCCTTGTAAACATTTTACTTGGAAAGACCAAATGGTTGTTTATAAACAACGCAGAGTATATGTTCCAGACAACATCAACTTGAGGAAGAAAATCTTGAGGGAGCATCATGACGTACTAGCCGCCGGACATCCAATGGTGAATCGCATGTATGAACTTCTCAAGAGAGGCTTCTATTGGCCAGATATGTGGGCGGACGTTGAATTCTGTGTGCAAACATGTCCTACATGTCAACAAGTGAAGGTGGAACCGCTAGCCCCAGCAGGACTACTCCAGCCATTACCAGTACCAGCATACCCTTGGGACTCAGTGAGCATGGATTTTATTGTTCAACTACCACATTGCCAGGGTTTCGACTCAATTTATGTGGTGGTTGACCATTTTTCAAAACAAGGTCACCTTGTACCAACTAAAAGTTCAGTGACAGCTGAAGAAGTAGTGAGGTTATTTTTCAAATGTGTCTTCAAATACCATGGCCTACCTAGAACAATTATTTCTGACTGAGACACCAAGTTCGTCGGAAAGTTTTGGACTTGCCTATTTCACCTCGTAGGACCTGGACTGAAACTGCATATCACCCTCAAACAAATGGGCAAACGGAACGATTCAATCGACAAATTGAACAATATTTACAAAATTATGTCGCTTGGGACCAATCCGATTGGGTCAGCTACTTGGATATTCTCGAGTTTGCACATAACAACCAAGTGAGCAGATCTACTGGACGGGCACCCTTCGAGATAAGCAGTGGTCGGCTACCGATTGTTCCAAGCTCTTTTCTTACAGGTGTGCAAGAAACCCCAATACCCACTGTGGAGGAATTCATCAATGAGTGGCACACAAAGCTGACAGAGGTGAAGTCATTTTTAGAGCAGTCCCAAAGAAGTATGGCAGCTAACGTGAACCCACATCGACGAGAACTGGAATTTGAGGAAGGTGATCAAGTGTGGCTGAACACAAAGAACGCCAAAAGGTTTCTCTCATAAGTTCGTTCGACCTCATGCGGGACCATATCATGTCACCAAGAAGATCAACCCAATGGCTTACCGATTGGAGCTGCCATCCAGCTTGGATATATCTCTTATGCCAAAGCTCCACTTGAGTTAGCTCCTCCCTAGTCAAGTTCACACTTTCACTTGCAACATTAGCATCCAACTTGAAAAAGTCTACCTTGCTTAATGCCACTAGCTATGCACTTATCATTTTTCAAGATGGAACAAACTCCATTCTTGAAATGTACATCTAGTCCATTGTCCATTAATTTTCCTACACTAAGCAAGTTTCTTGAAATGGTAGGAACATACAAAACATTATCTAGATCTATCCTTTTAGATGTGCCTAAGCAAAGAGGTATAGATCCTATGCCATCTATCTTGCATGCTTGATCACTAGTAGTGTATATTGACTTCTTAGAGTCCTTACAAGATAGAAGAGTAGAAAAATAATGCTTGTTAAAGGACATGTGGGAACTAGCCCCACTATCTATCCACCATGTGTCTTGACTTGAAGTTGGTGTAGATGCAACCATTAAGGATGTGTTGAATCCATCCTATTCTTCTTCCTCTTGAGCAATGTTCCCTTGATCTCCTTTGGCTTGTTGATTCTATTTCAAGTAGCATTCTGAGGCAAAGTGTCATTTCTTTCCACAAAAGAAACACTTTAGTTTTGCCTTGTTCTTCACTTTGCCTTTGGAGGTAGATCCTCCATTCTTCATATCGGCCTCCTTGCCTTGATTTTTATTGAGTGGATTTTGCTTCTTCTTGCCTTTAGATGTAAAGTTAGCTTTCTCCTCTCCTCCATTAAGTGACATGCTATCCATTCTTGTCTTGAGGTGTAGAAGCCTACTCTCCTCGGCCACAAGAACATTGTGCAACTTTTCAATGGATGGAAGAGAGTCTTGAATGACAAATGATTGGACTAAGTTGGTGAACTCATCACCTAGACCATTCAAGATGATTTGTACTAGTTCTTGATCTTGGATCTTCTCTCCTATTGCACTTAACTCCTTGTTAAGAGATTTGATCCTAAGGACATATTCTTGTCCACTCTCTCCACTTCCTTTCATGCTTTGGAAAACTTGATTTCTTAGCATGAGGATTCTTGAAGTATTGTTGGATTCATAAATGCTCTTTAATGAATCCCAAGCCTCTTTGGATGAGGTACAAGAAGACACTTCTTTCAAGAGGTCATTGCATACATTTAACTTTATGCAATGTAGAGCTAATCTTGCTCTCTTCTTGTATTTGGCTTGTTCTTGGAGAATTTGAGGCTCTTCCTCTACTCCTTGAACTATGTCATATAGATCATGGATCACTAGGAGTGATTCCACTCTCACTTTCCAAATGGAATAATTTGTGGAAGTGAGTCTCTCACTTGATTCCATCAAATATCCACCCATGGATGACATTTTAGAATGAATGCTCTTTTAAAAATCACAAAGATTTTTGAATTTTAAAAGATCTATGAAAAGGCCTAAAGCTTACTAGAATGCCTATAGGCTTGTCTCTATCAAATTAGCACACAAGCTTGAATGATCCTCGAAGATCTTACCAAAAATTCCTAGCTTTCACTCTCACAAAAAAATTGCTTTACACTTTTCTTAGACAAAGCACTCGGTGAGAAGAGCAAGAATTCTAGGCTTCTAACCTAGATCAGCTAACTGTAGCATCTTCTAATTTTGGAGATAGCAAGAATTCTAGCCCAGAGCTGACTCCAGCATCGCTGTTGTGCCAAATAAATAAAAGACCACAGATCATGCCTAAATCTAAGATATATGGGTTGTTGTTGGATCCAACTTGTTGCCAATCTCTGAAGAGGATCCTAGTCTTTCCCCTTTGAGGAAAAACCCAACTGATACTGTATATCGCCCATGCTCAGTGAGTTTTAGTTCCGAAGGTGGCCGTCCCAAAATGAAGACCAACTGCTCCATAGAAGATCTCCCCTGAAATTGCCCTTTCCAACTTTTGACTTCTTGCTTGCATCTGGTGGGCGTTGTCGCAAATGAAACTAACCCAAGAAACAGGCTAGCCATCCATCCTTTGCAAACATTGAGTCGTTTCGTTGCCGTTCACGTGCGAGTACTTGAACTGCAAATCTGCCCCACATAGTCCTCTTTGTTTGATGGTATCAGCCTTCAAAAGAAAAGGTTCCTTCTCGAGCCATCAGCTCCTTGTATCACAAGCAATCATGCAAACCAGGCAAAGCACGAGTACTAAGACTCACCACGAATACATACAAGTAAGACACTCAGGCAGGTTTACTAACAAGTAACAAAGACAAGGTCCCCCTTTGAGATGGTCCTGCCAACGGACCTTTGCATGGCCGCTCCCATACAAATTGATCATAGAATTAGCCCACATAGGACACCTCTCCAACTATCCGTGCTTTCACCATTAAGCAACACATTGCCTCAATCAGCCCCAACACTTTTTGGTCGATAGCCCTTATAGCTAAACGATCGGCAGCTATTCCGCACCGGCAGCTAACCACCCGTGCTTTACACCCGAATTCGAACATCATCTCTGTATCAATGGTTAACTCGTACAGTTCGAATATGTCACTCCGCACCCCACAAGGCACAGACCGTGCTTACACCAACCTAATGGCAGCACACTGTCTCATCTGTCCCACGTGCAGACATCGCCAGGCCCGAACCGCGAGAACTGGCCATGCTTACATCTCAAGGGCATCACCTTGACTCATCAAGTCCCCCGTTCTGCCGACCACCCCGACCGTGGACGCACCGTGCTTACACTGTGGGCAGCACCTTGCACAACAGTTGTCTTGATGAACTCCAAACCGTGGCCATTTCTGTGAGATCCGCATAGCTGACCGGCCAGTCGGCTCTGATACCACATGTAGCGCAGGCATCCCAAAGGGAGCCGGGAACCACGACTTAGCTTCCCAGCCTTCAACTCTTGCCATCCAAACCCACTTGACATACAAGCAGCCAACTCGCCAACAACGATCAGACTTAACCAACTTGAAGTTCCAAAAAACCAACATTGAGATCCAACCTGGTGCCATGCCAGATCGGGGGTCCCGATGTGGGTGACTTCCCTCCAAGCAAGCCGCCTGACATACATCAAACTTAACCAACTCGAAGCTTCGTTACAAACGAGTAACATCCATTCCAAGCAAGCGGTCTGACTTACATCAAACTTAACCAACTGAAAGCTTCGTCACGAGTGCTGGAAGCCAACCTGGCGCCACGCCAGATTGGACAGCCATAAACAGGTAACTTCCACCCAAGCAAGCCATCCAACTCAGCCGACAAGTTAGAGCCCGTTCCCCAAGAGCTTAACCCATTCAGGTTCATGCAAGGAATTCAGAACCACAAGCCCCGACAGATATGGAGACAACCAGTTCCTGGACCAAATGGTCCCGCCAGCATACCGCTAGCACCACGGACCGAATGGTCCTGACGGCATATCGCTGGCATCCCGAGATACGACCCTCAGCTATGTGCCAACTTAAAAATTTGGAAGCGGACTTACAACTGGTGCTTTTACTGAACACTGAAACCCAGAAGGTAATCAGAGTCAATTTGAGAAAAAATCCCACTTTATTGATAAATCTTGGAAGGTTACATCTCAAGTGTGTGACCGACTTAGTCTCCGGGGCGCTAGCATGCCAAGGCGAGAGCCATGACAACATTCCAGCAACAGAGGCTGAGACTTCGTTGGAGCTCCCCCTGAGTCGCAACCCGCACTCCCCTATAGTATTGCTGTGATTCGGCACCCCCCCTCTCATACCCCGCACTCTACCCAAGCTGGTAAAGCAAGTTTCTCTCTCTCTAGAATTTTCTCTTTCTAGAAAGTCATTTTCTTTCTCTAGATTTCATTGATCCTCAAGCTTCCTTTAATCATGCCTAGATCGTGTGAGGTGATTGCACATTGATCTGAGCTCTCTGGACTCCGCTAGAATCGATCAAAGATTTTCAGCCATAGGAACTTGGCGCCGACTGGATTCTGGTCACAGTGGCGCCGGAGTGGCACCGGCGCCGTTGGCGCAGAGAGCAGCAGGGGCGCTGCTAGCGCCGGAGACATAGCTGGCGCCGATGGAGCCGGAAGTAAAGCTTGTAAAGGTAGCTTTACAACATCCACCCCACCTTTATAAAATCTGATGTCCTCATCAGATGTCAGATTAAAGTAAAGGTGTCTCCCAATTAAAATAACTATACATTTAAGCTACTTGGCACAGTACTCAATTTACTGGCCACTTTTTATTAACATTGAAACTGGCACACCACAAGTCGGAGGCTCAGCTCTTTGTACTGAAAAATTACATAACTTGAAAAAATATCTTTGTCTGGAAAAAACGTAGATTTGATATCGCTTTCGTAAAACCCAAGAACCTTATTAACTGGTGACAGAGCCCTTTCTTTGAAATGTTCGCCCCTGTCGCTTCTGACTTTCAACTTTGGAACTCCTTTGAGTTCCTGATTTGTCCTTGATGCACTTTGTGTTGAGCTCCATGAGCTCCAGATTTGATCAGTTCCGCACACGTATCAAGGCTCCCTGAGCCAAAGGATTTATCGTTTGATTGCCCACTATATGGTCCACTCCGTGCCTTGTTGCTTCTGCACCTTGATTTCTCTCCTTGTCCCAGTCTGATCTTGATATTTTTCCATCTTGGCTCTTTAAGGTAGGCAAAGATTGAGTACTCCGCAATGCACCTCTCACTTAGCTTGAAGTAGCTCTTTGAATCAGCCCAAATGTAACCATTGACCTCGTGGAAAGCCAAAGGGTCGCACCAGTCTGATCCGCATCCGAACTATCTCTTCGTGTTTGTTTGAAGCGCCATGTCCGTTGTGCAAAACTTGACTTTCACAATTCCATCACTGGTCAGTTGCCTCACAGTCAAAACAAGGAGTGTACATCGAGCTTGGCTTCAAGTAGCTCTCTTTGAATCAGACACATGCACTCAGAGTTTGCACTAGTCCGATCTCAATGCGAACTGTCCCTTAGCGTCCGTTCGAAATACCAAGTCTCTCATGCAAGACTCAACTTTCACAGTTCCTTCATTGATCAGCTGCCTTACACGTAACACAAGCCAGCGTACTCATATGTTTTCTCATCATTGCTGGTCCAGAGAAAGGCGTCGAATCACAGCAGAACTATAGGGGGAGTCCGGCAGACAAAAACTTGGACAGCTCAACCAACGCCAAGAATCCAGTCGCTAGGTCTCAGCTCCCTCTACCAGCACGTGCCAGGCACAATGCCCAGCACGTGTTGGTGGCCTCAAGACCGGTCAGTCTATGTATGAATGTGACCTCTTTCAAATCTAATAAAGTTGATTCTTGGGGATGATTACCATTTCGGTTTCGCTTCCGGGACTGGTCCAAGTGGAAGGACCCTTAGTACAACCTTTTTGCGTCGTTGGCGCCTAAGGGTCCCTGTCATCGACATGGGGCTTGCCGCTATGCCAATTGGTCAGTTTGGCGACCACTATGCCTTGGGTTTCATGTGTGGCTTGTCTTTGCCTTTGGTTACCTTTTGAGGACGGATTCTGAGTTGGCTTTCGGGTTGGTTGGGATTCCAGTTTTCTTAAGTCTGAATGGTTAAGCTTGTTACGTTTCTGAGTTGGCTTTCACGTAAGTGCGTGTTGGGGAAACCGCTCAAGTCCCAGCGCCCTTTGAGGCGCCGGCGCAACATGTGGTATCAGAGCCGACTAGCCGGTCAGCTACGCAAGTCTCACAGGGATGGCCACGTTTTGGGATTTGTTAGGTCAAACGTTGCGCAAGGTGTTGTCCACAGTGTAAGCACGGGTGCGTCCACGGTCGGGGTGGTCGACAGAACGGGGGACTTGATGAGTCAAAGTGCTGCCCTCGAAGTGTAAGCACTGTCAGTTTTCGAGGTTCGGGCCTGGTGCCGTCTGCACGTAGGATAGATGAGGCGATGTGCTGCCATTAGGTTGGTGAAAGCACAGTCTGTGCCTTGTGGGGTGCGGGGTGACATATTCGAACTGTATGGGTTAACCATTGATACAGAGATGCTGCTTGAATTCGGACGTAAAGCACGGGTGGTTAGCTGCCGGTGTGGGATATCTGCCATCGTTTAGCTATAAGGGCTATCGACCAAAAAGTGGTGGGGCGTGACTGAGGCAATGTGCTGCTTAATGGTGAAAGCACGGATGGTTGGATGGATGTTTTCCCGTGGGCTAATTCTATGATAGATTTGTGTGGGCGCGGTTAGGCAAAGGTCCTACGTCCGGTCTCAAGGGGAATGTGGCTTGAGAGGGATCCTCTGTGTTTGCTTTGGTTGGTATGTTCATTTGTGGTGTGCTTGTTTGGACCTGAATAACCCCTGGTTGCTTAACTTCTTCCAGGCAATCTGATCTAGTTGGGAGTTGAAGGAGGAATTTACATTTGTGGGTGGACGACATACAAGTATGGAAAGGAGCTTCCATGGGGCAACCCCCAAGATTGGTTCAAGACTATTATTCCTATCCGGAAAGATCGCGGGGAGGAAGTCAGATTTCATGATCGACTCCGGAGCTTCACATAACTATATTTCAAGGAGCGTAGTGGAACAGTTCAGCTTGCCGACCAGAAATGTAACATCAACGCTCAAGGTAGAAACGGCAAAGGGAGCACTAGACGCAGACAAAGCAACATTGAACATCCCGGTGCAAATTGGGAGATGGAAGGCTAACCACTGCACTTTCTCATTGCGTTCTTGGAGTTCTATCCGGATTGGGAGTCTTGGGAGACGTTTTATTGGTATCAGAACGGCCATTCGAGTTGTGGAGCGGCTTGGTGTGGACTGGTATATGGAACGACAATTTGGACAACACTTCACTAAGATTGATTTGTGAACTGGTTATCATCAGATTAGAATCCATTCAGATGATGCATCGAAGACGGGTTTTAGGACAAGATTTGGTCATTATGAATTTTTGGTTTTACTGTTCGCTTTAACCAATGCTCCGGCCACTTTCCAGCAGATGATGAATGATTTATTTTGTCTATATTTGGGAAAGTTTGTTGTGGGGTTTTTGGGAGATATTCTCATCTATAGTAAAACACTCGAAGAGCATAAGAAACATATGTGTACTACCTTGAGGATATTAAGATAGGAGAAGCTTTATGCTAAAGAGTCGAAGTGTGAATTCTTTAAAAATGAACTGCTATATCTTGGTCATGTCATATCTTGGAAGGTGATTATGATTGATCAAAAAAAGATAAAAACAGTTCTGGAGTAGCCAATTTCCAAAACAATACGAGAACTTAAATCATTTTTGGGATTTACTGTTTTCTTCCGTAGGTTTACTTAGGATTATTCAATGATAGATGCACCTCTCAACAATGCGTTGAAGGGGGTTATTACTCGTAAAGATATGCCTAGGCCACCACTTGTGGAATGAGACATTGAAAGCAAGTTTTAACAAACTTCAAGAGCTAATTGTCCCAGCAAGGGTATTAGTCATAGAATTTCCTGATAAACTTTACGTGGTTAAAGTGGATGCTAGTGATAATGTGGTTGGTGCAGTTCTTCAAGAGGGAAGGCCAATTGCTTTTGAGAGGAAGAAACTGTCTGATGTTCAAACTAGGTATACTCAGGAAAAAGAACTTTTTGTGATGTGCATGCGTTGAAGACACGGAGACACTATCTGTATGATATTCAATTTATAGTGTGCTCAAATCACCAACCATTAAAGTATTTTTGTAATCAGAAAGACCTTAGGAGTCAAAAAGCTTGATGGGCTGAGCTGATGCAAGAATTCAACTTTGATTTGAGATATATTAAAGGATCGTCAAATGAAGCAGCTAATGCCTTGAGTCGAATTGGAGAGGTGAATGAGTTGTCATTCACTGAAATCACTACGGACTTCTATCTTTCGTTTCGAGGTCTTTATGAAAAAAATTCTCATTTTGGACCTATTTGGCAAAGGGTTCTAAAAGGCTCTCAATCAGTTACTAATTTGCAACGTGATCAGTTGGCTGTGAAAGATATGAAGGTAGTGAATGACTTTTCCATCCGGAACAAAATCTTGTTTCGAAAGGAAAAGATTTGTGTATCAGGAATAGATGCGATAAAACAGATAGTTTTGTTTGAATGTGCTAGCAACTGTGCAAACACAGTGAAAAATATAAAAAATATATATATACGACTTCGTGGCATGTGTATTGTAAGCCCACGTATGAGTATCTGTCAATAAACTTTTGCTATGGCATGTGTTTTGTAAATCCATAAGTAAAAGCTTAGAAATAATAAAATAACTTAAACTTAGACTTAGAGCTTAGATTTAAGAAACTTAAGCTTAAAAAGATTTCAAGTTATCTTAAGCTATCTTAAGTCTCAAGTTAAAAACTCCTAAAGTCCTAAGTTCTAAGTTAGAAGTTTTTAGAAGTCTTAGGATGGCTAGTTTAGAACTAATCCCATAAGCTAGTGGATGTTTATGGAAGGCCCTCCTTGCGATAAGAGGAGAGGTATTTCTCATGTATGGATCACTTTGAGATTATGCTTCTTGGTTTCCAAGGGGAGGCTCGAACCTGGGACCAAAGAAACTTTGGATGCCAAGCTAACCAGTTGAGCCAACCCCGTTGGGTCACTTTGAGATTATGACGAATTACTTTATGATCATCTTGTATTTCATTGTGTTCCCTTTGAAAAGGTGCATAGCTTGAGAGACGGTGCTCGGGCCTCCTCTTGCCTCCTTTTCATCGGCTTTTTATGGTCAATTTGAGACTCAAAGTCAATGGTGGTCAATGGCCATTGGTGGGCGTGGCCCATGGATTTTGTAGTTGTAAATTCTAACAATCATCGGTCACTGGATTTTGTAGTTGTAACTTGTAACGATCGTTGGTCACAGACCATTGGCAGTAGTTATAACAATTTAAGGCCTAGTGACTAGTCCTCAATGACCACAATGCCACTTGACAATCAATCTAATATGTCGGAGTCATTTGGCATGCTTCAAATATCTTTAGGTCACTGATTCACATATCTTTAGATCATTGTCATTAAAATTTACGTCATTTTAAAATCACATCAATTTTTAAATTCACTTTTTATTTTTCACTTTTTAAATTGATAATACAGTCAACCCTGGATAACCTTGTCTACATATATTCTATTAGTTAATTTTTTGTCAAACTACCCATTATGCTTCACAATGAGCGTGTGAAAATTTTTAAAATATCCATTACGCAATGGAATGCGTCGAGCACAGGCCCTGGTCCTTGGTACGTTACACTTTTGCGGTTTGAAAGGTCAATGAGAGACTAACTGGGGACGGTTTTTAGTATTTACTATCTACTCTATGATTGTACGCGTCAACTGTCTGTGTCTGAAGGGTCGCTCGCTCGCTCAGCCTCACTGGGTCCACCAATAAATGGACAGCTTTGAGCAAATGCATTTTCCTACAAAGTGCCCGTGAATTGTGTGAAAGTTCGAGGAGGAGAAGAATCCAGATCGATAGTGTTGATTTCAAGCAGCAGCAGCAGGAGCACAGGGGGCAGCAGAAGCAGAAGCAGGTGCGCTTCGTTCTCCAGCCCCCTCTTAAGTCTCTTCATCATGGCCAAACACACACAAGTGGCGTATCATACGAAACACAAAGACATCCGTTCTGCTAGGCAGTGCCTGCACGTTAAAAAAGCATCAAAGCATCACGGGGTTTCCTTCGAACAACTCGCGAGCATAGTAGCCAGCGGGATTACCATTTTAGCAGCCCTTATACAGCTCGGCATTATGCTGTGAATGGCGAAGAGACACTGACGGATGCAGCAGGAGGAGGTGGTCAGCTGCATCTTTGAAAAGTGAGGGAATACTGGCTTCAATAAACTATATAATTTGTGCCTACTGCTTCAAAAAAAAAAAACAAAAAACTTTCGAACTGTTGTGATGTACGTGTTTCTATCTGCAACTCGATGCATCCGTTTTGGTGGGTTGCTCATCATTGCGATCAGACTTAGATTATAGATTGATTGTAGACTACAAGGATTGACATAGTATATTGTGGTTGCTCACAATCTCTCAGGCCGAACGAACTCGTTTTGTTTGCAGCTGCAAGTGTTGTGTAGGTTTTGGCAATAAATTTGTGGGAGCTTGTGATGTGCACTGGACTTGTATTTATTATAGCAAGAATGTTGTGGCTTCCCACAAAAGCCTACCTTGCTGTAGTTGTGGTATTTTGGGTTTTTGTAAATGTTTAATATAAACCTTCCTTGCTGTAGTTGTGGTATTTTGGGTTTTTGTAAATGTTTAATATAAACAAGTACGATGTGGTAGTGTGTCACAAAGGCTTTGTCATGTTATAATATCATATTTTGTTTAGGATTATGGAAATGCATTTGCAAGATAATATGAGAATACTTAGTTGAAATTTAAAGTTTAAAAGGTGTGAAAAATTATTTTGTGCAATAGATTTTATATTTTCATTTTGAAATAATGTGTATGATCTTCATAAGTTTATAGCATTTTATAATGAAAAGTTCGATATTAGTTTGTTGTAAGTTTTGAATAGACATTTAAAAGTTACAACAAATTGATAAAATTTGTTGATGATTTTATTTGTTGATTAGTATTGTTTTATATCGCACATAGAACGTGAGAAAAGAATTAGTCTGTGTTGTGTTGATTATTACTTTAGAGGTGATTCTTGAAATGTGATTTAACTGGGCAGTGAGTTCATGAGTGAGCTTATAACATGACAAGCTTAATATGATGTCGATTTGATAGAAAATAAAGTTACTACACGAGATAGTGAAATGCGAGAAGTTGGTTGCTCCAAGCAACAAATTGCCTACAATCTAGATGCAAGGATGTAATGTAAATGAAAAAATTGAAAGAAAAAAAAAAAACGTGAAACACAATTGGAATTTGAAGGAGTTTGAATGTATATCTCAAATGTACTCTCTTGGAATGCATGTGTGCATATCAATGTTAAGAGAATTGTATTTATTCATTTATGAGCAACGAATGTATACTTTTACTTTTCATTTTGTAGTAAAAGTATATTTGTAGTTTATGTAATGGATTTATGTTTTGGTTTAAGTTTGAATGTCATGGTTAACTTGATGAATAAAATAAAATTTTGGATCTATATAGTTTCTTGGTCCATAGCCTTATGTTAGTATTGTTCATCATTGTACTTGTAAAAGGTAAAATACTTTGCTTCACAAGCTAAGAAGTAACAAAATCTAAAAAATTGAATCGACTATGTGGTATTATACCACAAAGGTCTTGCCATGTGATAATAGCATGAATCCTAAAATTTTAGGATTTGGATAAGGCATTCTATTTTGTGCAATGAATCTATATATTGATTTTAAAACATGTGCACTATTATCCTAATGGTGTGGACCATTAGAGGTTGCCTTGGACGTAGGAGCCGGGCCTAATCTAGATAATAGTCGAGTACGACCATGGAGTCACACTTGCATGCGATATTAGTGTCAACTTTCAGAGAAAAGGACTTGATTTCATCCAGAAACAATCAATAAGAGTGATTGGTAGCTTGGGATCTTGATCTATATCAAGACTAGCATCCAATTCTAGCTTTTACTTGACAATTTCTAGTGATCCAAGCAAGAACAATAAAAAAAGATGATCCAAAGGCTTCACACGTGTGAACTACAGTAGGTGCACGGTTTGTTATAAAAAAATATGTTTACTTAAGAAATACAAAACATTCATTCACAAAGAACTAGCTTAAGAAAGTGAAAACACAATGATGGCTCCCAAATCAATGTAGCTCAAGATTAACCTCACAATCAATCCATCATGGATCAAGTACACAATCATCATCTCTAGGCTGCTTTCAGCACATGTGGGATAGCTCATTGTACTCATCCATATCCACTTTGGATAAGTTTGCTACATCATCCATTGGTGGTTTGTGTTGACCTTCTAGATTCCTACAATCTAGGAGATAACTCCTATAATTTAGGAGATTTGACATTTGACTCAAATAAAATCTAAGTACAATGGATCTGAATATTACAAGTGTTATTTCACACGTGTGGACAGGTGCTCACACGTGTGGATCCACATAGATGTCAAACCAAAACTATGTGAAAATTGCTAAAATCTAACACTCCTCAATTTTTCCATTGATACATCTATCTACAACTCCTAAGGCTGATCTTAACTTAATAAATGAAACCTTTGGCAAGGCTTTAGTGAGTAGATTAGCAAGGCAATTTGAAGAAGATACATGTTGTAGCTTGATCTCCTTTGCTTGAACATTTCCCTCACAAAGTGGTGAGCAATCTCTATGTGCTTGCTCCTTGCATGGAATGTGGGATTGGTTGCTAATGCTTGGCTTGATTGGTTGTCACAATATATGATTAGCTGCTCATCGGCCTCCATGACTTGTAGCTCCACCAAAAGCCTTTTCAACCACAAAATCTCCTTGGTTGTTGATGTTAATGCCTTGTATTTCGACTCGGTTGAAGATAGAAAAATTGTGTCTTGCTTTTTGGAAAGCCAAGACACTATGCCATTGCAAAAAAAGGTAACAAAAACCTTGTTGTTAGCAACAAAGTAAAATAAAACACCGTGGCATGTGTATTGTAAGTCCGCTGTGAGTACTTGTTAATAAACTCCTACCATGGCATGTGTGTTATAAGTCCATGGGTAGAAACTTAATTAGATTCTAAACTTCTAAGTTAACTAGGGAATGTGGCAAGCCACTTGGCCCTACCTTAAGTTGGTATTTTATTATATTTTACACGTGTTAGATATAAATGTGACACACAAAAAAATTGTCTATTTTTATTAACAAAAAATAGGAAAACTCATCATAGTACAGAAAATTGCATGTGGGAAGTGTCAATGTTAGAAGGTGGTTTAAAAGTTATCGTTTGATGCAAGTCACCAGGTAGGGTAGTTGCAAGTTGTCCTAGTTCTTTCGAGGAATGCGATGACAGTAATGCTACTCTTTATGTTGAGTTTCATGAGAAGCAACAATACTTCCATCAATAGAAACCCGATGAAGGAGGCTTACGTAGGTAATAATAAATTGGTGAGTGGTCACTCCAATAACAATGCGCGACTTCATAAAAACTTTTCGAGTTGTGTACATGTGCATTTGTCCATATATGATCTAGCTGGCTTCCATACAATGTTGTTGTTGTGATAGTTTGTTGAAAACCATGTTTTTGCATGAATGTCGTAAGATGGTTGGCATGATTGTTGCAAGCAAGTATATTGATATTGAACTCTCCAAGAGAGCTAGTTTCACAATTTAATAAGTACTATTTAGATTGTAAGAAAGAGATATCCATTGAAGTTTGAAGGGAAAAAGTACCATTTTTGAAGCCAATAAATTTAAATTGAAGGAATAAGACAACCTTGAGTTGAACTTTTCATACAATATCGACCAAAGAGAGAAATAATCTAATATCAAAAGATCTCTGATATATCTGTCTGCCGCAACGAGAAATCTTAAAAGTATTTTCACATGAATAAAATTCCATCATCAACCGCACAAAGTTGACATACACCTCAAAGTATACTATGTGAGAGCTTTGGTAGAGAAACACATAGGCAAATCAGTTTGTTACCATTGATATATGTAATTCGGGTATAATATGATAAGCAAATCCCAAACTTTTTAGAACAGGAGAGATTCTATAAATAATGAGTTTTAGCTGAGGCACACTCGTCTCTGGATAAACTCCCTTTTCAAAGACAAGACTATTGACGACTTTTTTAGATCCCTTCCTTCCCACTCCATGCAATCTTATCATTTGTGTCATTTATGTCTTAGATTATCATGAAGAAGATTATCTGAGACTTTATGATAACATTCCTAATTGATACTTGGTGAATTTCACCTAACAGTTAACAAGAACAAGAAGCTCACTTTCATATTTTCAATGGTAATCCATGAGATTTTCCTTCTATATATGCCTTGGCCACAAATGTTTAGCCTGAATCTGCTCTCACAACCAATAGATGATGCATGCAATGAAAAATAAATGTTATAGCTCATAGGCCTCATGTCAGTGAGCCAAATTTCACTTCCAAATTCACAATCAAGAAGTTGCATGAAGGCTTTCAAGTGCCACCCTTTGAGTCTATGAAGGTTTCACGATCAATGGACTCACAAGGGCCTACAATACAACTCTTCCTAACCAAGCCACTAGAAATGTTTTAACCCAAGATTCATGGGATAGGATTTCAACTTTGTAGGGATAGTTGGCTCAGTAATCAATTCTATACTTCTAAGACCAATAGCAATGAATCATTGTGAGCTTCTATCATCTTATCTTCACATGGGTGAAGAGCCTTTTTTCCCTAAATATTTGCATATTCGCAACGTAGAGAAGCAAAAAGTTATTGGTTTTTAAAGCCTTTATGATGGCTATGTGGATCATGTGATGGAGATAATCCTATTATACATGCTTATTCACGATCTCGAAATGTGAAAGACATAAGGAATTGCCACCTATTTGCACAGAATATAGGATCTAGAGAAGTTTACAAGAACAATGTCAAAATTTGTTGTACTTATTTGTTTCTAAGGACAATGTCCCAAATGGACTCGCAACTGATTACAATCTGATTAACTATATTGGACTTTGTTATGCAACGTACATAGTAGTGTCTACATTGCAAATGTTAACCTATCCTAGGGATTTTCATAACACTCATAACATGAGAGTTGCACTTCAACTTTCTTTCTTTCCAAAATCTACCCAGTGGCATTCAGATCTATAACTGCTGCTAATTCTAGTATACACCAAATCAATCAATCACAAACATAGTCAATAATACCTACAAAAGGTGTACACGTCAATCCCATATAGCTTCAAATATCATGATACCAGATGTGCATTTTAAAGTTGAAAGCATTTTGTGTATTTGATGTATAAGCACCAGTACACTATATGAGGTTGCACATCTTGGGTGCAGTTGAGCTCTGTGGCAGAATCCAGTAGTTTAATTAGCCTCATTGATTCTCGGAAGAACGAACAAGAAATGACAAAGAGAAATATATAAGCAACTCCAAGGCCTTTGTAGGAGGAGATGGACTGTGATAAGCTACCAAACTAGCTGCCAATTCTCTCTGTTTTCATGGGCATGAACATCAAAGCCATTAACCTAAACTGGTTGGCAGCTCAAAAACCTAGACTGCTCCCCTAAAAATAAGATACTAGTAATTCCAACCTTTAAAACATTCATGCACCAGATGCCGAGACTAGATAAAACACTTGGAATCCAGATTCAAACAAGTTATCTCAAGCATCATCGAATAATAATGTAGCCTTTCACAGAGATGCAAAAGGGAACTAACTTCTCTTCCAGAAGCAGGGGGCTTCTAGTTGACGGGATCAGAACCATAGGTGCCATAAGCATCCGCCATAGCAAGGGCATTGCTAATGAGCGATACGACTGAATGTACTGTACCCTGATTAATAGAGTTCATCGTATTGATATAAGTCAAGGATGAATTGCAATCATTCTGATAAGTGAGAGCAGCACTTAGCCATGCTTCAATGTCATTCACATTAGTTGTTATATTTGTGTTCATGTACTCCTGCAACCAATTCAACGAATAGCTTAGTAGATGTTCCAAAAACACGGTCTTCCAACTCCTCAGTAAGAACATGATATCAATAGCAAAATGATAACCAGCAAATGCGAACTATAATCGAGAAGTCTATGATGAAGGATCAGATAAGACGCGCCTTTAAAGCTCGCAACTATGATCAAACATTGATATAATAATGTTGAAAAAAACAACAATCCAAGAAGACATAATCCTCCTGAATTAGTTGGACCAGCAAAGTCTCAAATCACGACTAAGCCAGAGTCAGGCAACTGCTACAATTGTGGAGAGCTGGGACATTTTTCTCCTGACTATCTTCAACCGCGAAAATCGACTGGTTATGTACCTTTATGCTCGAATTGCAGAGAGCCTAGCCACAAGCATCCTGACTGACCTCAGCCGCAGAAGCCGCGACCCAAATATCAATATGTAGCAACACCAACTACTGCAGACTTGAAAGCAAAAGCTTTGACTGATGCTGTTGTGTAGAGAATTGACGTTATTGAAGAAAAATTGGCAAAGACAGATGACCAATCCTGGCCAAGTGACGTGGAGAAGATATTGAAAGTCACAACGAGAAGCAAGAGCTCCTCAAAACATGAACAGAAATCTTCGACAAAGCGTAGAAAATCCTCGAAGAATAGATCTTCTAGCAAGACAACGAATAAATCTACGACTAAAGAAGATCTTAAAGATGACCCTAACTATAACCGCGATGCTGCAAAATTATTTGCAAAAGATATTTCAGCAGAAGCAAAAGAAATTATCAACACTGAACTTCAGTCAGCTGCTGCAGAGAAGGTGGTCACGTTCGAGGAAGGGGACGACAAAATCACGAAGACTAAATTGTCTAGTGTTGTTATTGACAAGCCAATCTCAAAATCAAAGATGAAGGACTATGACATCGTGACTAATATTGGATCTCTTCGTCCGAACATTACTTTTGAGCAGCTGCTGGCAGATAACACTTATTATAGAAAGCAACTGAAAGGTCTTTCTGCCCCTAAAAAGAAAAAAAAAACTGAAAGGTCTTATTACAGATGCTGATATTTTGTCTATTGATTTAGGTGATCTCGGTGCACCTGAAATGATGTTACCATTGTGGGATGCCTGATAGAAAAAGTGCCAATTGACTCTGGCTCCAGCATGAACATAATAACAGAAGACACAGCTCATGCTTTGGGACTGACTGACATTCAACCAACACAGCGAAACATCAAGCTAGCTTATTCGATGCGACGAAAACCTGCTGGAGAATTGAAGGATGTTACTGTGTACATTCAAGCCAAGCCTTTCACAATGAATTTCATAGTTGTCAAACCACTCGGTTTGTCATCTTATTATATGCTGATTGGACGACCCTGGCTTTATCAAATAAACGCAAGTGTTCATTGGAAATCCAAAGAGCTAAGATTTCAGACTGGTGAGACCAATAATCGAGGTAAGCCAACAGAATAAATAATCACCCGGAGTTGTGACAAATATGAAGGTGAAACTCCTTTGTCTGACACCAGTTTTACCTCAGAAAAATCTTTTTATGCCTTAAATATTTTTTCTAATGCATCTGACATTGAAGTACAATATTTCGAATGCTATAAGAATGCTGACGAAGAAGAATTCTTCAATGCCTGCAACGCTGAAGCGGATGTTTTGATTGAAGAAATTAGTTGCAGACACGAACTCGAAAGGGTTTGATGATTCGAGTGACGAATCTGAACACGAATTTGGTAACAAGAACCAGGTTGACAACAAGAATACATCTATGGAGTCAACCATGCACAAAATTCATGGCCATACCAAAGCCAATATGATAGAAGGTATCATTTTACCAGATTCTACTGAACTAATTGAACTTGCACCTGGCAGATTTGTGCATGTTTCAAAGTCACTTGAAGAATTAGAATTGGCGGAATTCATTGAATTATTGAAGGAGTATCAAGATGTTTTTGCATGGTCGCTCGACGATTTGAAAGGAATACCTACAGAATTCGGAGAGCACCGTATTGATCTTAAAAAAGATGTTGTACCTGTTCGACAGAGACAGTATCGTCTCAATTTCAAGTACTCCCTCACGGTTAAGGACGAACTCAACAAGCACCTTAAGGTAGGTATTATCTATCCCGTCTTAAGCAGTGAATGGGTTTTACCCATTGTTGTCGTTCCAAAGAAGAAGACTGGCAAAATACGAATATGCCAAGATTTCCGCAAGCTCAATGCTGCCACAAGGAAGGATCATCATCCTCTACCCTTCATTGATTCTATCCTAGATCAGGTTGCTAGTCAAGAGCGTTACAATTTTTGTGACGGTTTCTCTGGTTATAATCAGGTTGGAATGCGAAAGGAGGATCGTTCATAGACCACATTTACTATGGATTGGGGCACTTATGCCTACAACAAAATACCCTTTGGTCTTTGCAACGCTCCAACGACTTTTCAGCGAATCATGATGTTAATTTTTATTGCCTTTCTAAGAACTTTTTTCGAAATATTTATTGATGATTTTTGTGTATATAGTGATATCAAGACACACAGCTGAAATTAACATTGCAACGGTGTCGAGATACTTGTTTATCCCTTCATCCAAAGAAATGCTTTTTTGGTATGAAAGAAGGAATATTACTTGGACACATGATATCAAACAGAGGAATAGAAGTCAACAAAGATAAAGTTGAGCTTATAAAGAATCTCTAGATACCAACCAATCTACGTGAACTAGAAGCTTTCTTAGAACATGTCGGCTATTATCGGAGATTTTTATAAAAAATCATGCTTCTATTGTTGCCTCTCTTACTCATCTACTCAGAAAACAAGTGGAATACTTGTGGACGAATGAACAGCAGAAAGCATTCGAAGAACTTAAGCAAAGGTTGATTAATGCTCCTATTCTGAGACCACCCAACTGGGCTATTTTATTTCATAGCTATGTGGATGTTTCTGCATTTG
This sequence comes from Diphasiastrum complanatum, assembly GCA_029204225.1. Classification (NCBI taxonomy): domain Eukaryota; kingdom Viridiplantae; phylum Streptophyta; class Lycopodiopsida; order Lycopodiales; family Lycopodiaceae; genus Diphasiastrum; species Diphasiastrum complanatum. Next base: position 38,737 of record MU833298.1, read on the forward strand.
CTATTGGCGTCTTTCTGAGCCAGAAGGATGACTAGAAGAAAGATCATCCCATATACTATGTGAGTCGATAGCTCAGTGCATTAGAGAAGAATTATTCAGCTACAGAAAGGGAAGCACTTGAAATGATTTTCACTGTTAAGAATTTTTGGCATTATTTGCTAGGATATGTATTTATTTTTCATGTTGATCATTATGCTCTAAAGTATCTTGTGCAAAAACCATATCTATCAGGACGAATTGCTCAATGGGTTCTACTTCTGCAGGAATTCACTTAGTAAGTAGAACTTTGCCAAGGAAAGTATCATACAAATGTTGGTTATCTATCGTGACTCAGCATTGGAAAAATTGAAGAACCAATTAATGATGATTTTCCAGATGAACATTTGTTTGAAATTTCTTCCACAAATTCATTACATTCTGATACTATTACTTATCTCAACGACCAGATATATCCGGATGGTTACGATTTGGAGCAAAAGACAGTTTTTCAATACAAGATAGCACCTTATATGATTATTAACAATATCTTGCACAAGCTTGGTGCTGATCATCAGCTACAAAGATTTCTTGAAACAGCAGATATTAAAAAGGTTGTTCAAGCCTTACACTCAAAAGATGCTGGCAGACACTTTGCCTTGAAGAGTACCTGTTAATAAGATATTGACTACCAAGTACTGGTGGCCAACAATGTTCAAGGATGTATCAAACTTTATTCGTTCACCTGGTAAGCCTATAGAAACAATGAATTGGTCGTTGACACCAATTCTGCCTCTTGCACCATTTGAGAAGTGGGGGATTGACTTTGTCGGTCCAATCAAACCTATGACTCGACATACAAAATGTCGTAATATTCTAGTTGCAACGGATTATGCTACAAAGAACGTTGAAGCAAAGGCGACTAAACGAAACGATTCGAAAACTGTCGTGGCGTTCTTATTCAAAAGTATAATCACAAGATATGGTTGTCCATTTCAACTAGTAAGTGACCGTGGTACACATTTTCTAAATGACACTATACGGCTGCTGACAACATATTTTCTAATCAAACACAAAAAAAACTACACCGTATAATCCAAAAGCAAACGGGTTGACAGAAAGAGCTAATGGAATTTTATGTAAGATCCTGAATAAAATTACTATTGCACAACGGATTGGGATTAGAAACTACCATCCGTTCTTTTGGCTTATCACAACACAAAAAAAATCACGACGAAACAAACACCATATTTTCTTACGTATGGTATGCATCCTATTTTGCCAATTGAATTTGAGGTGAAAACTTTTTGTATCAAGCTCAACGAACAGATGCAGAATGTATAAACAAAAGGTTGACCAATATTGAAGAACTACCTGAAGCTCGTGCGACTTCACAAAAATTAACGGAGGAAATCCAAGAACAAAGGAAGAAGAAGTATGACAGTCATATCAGGAAATCTGATCTTAAAGCTTATGACTTTGCGCTGATATATGACAGTCGACATCAAAAGTTCCCCGAAAAAGTCCATATGAGATGGCTTGGACCTTATAAAGTCATAGAGGTGTTTGACAATGGTTCTGTACAACTTCTATCACTCGAAGGTGAACTGTTACCTACACGTATTAATGGGTTCAGACTAAAGAAATACTACCCTTGACCAGAATTTTTTTTCTTATTCTTTTCTAGTTTTTTTCTGGAATTAATTGCAAATTTTCTTTTATCTTTTTTGGTACTTTTCGGACTTTTCTTCTATCTTTTCTAGAAATTTTCTTTACCTTCCAACATTTTTTAAAGTGTTTTTGAGAATTTTTTCTAGACTTCTCTATATTTTCAAAGTATTTTTGAGAACTTTTCAAGAATTTTTTGTGACACTCAATTTGTAATCAAACGGTGTTTTAATTTTCGCGGACCGTTTTCAAGAATTTTTCTAGAGTCTTTTCTAGCATTTTTCTACAATTTTTTGAGAAATTTTCGTGAGTTTCTGTATCATTTTCTAGGATCCCATGAGAAGGTTTCGCGAAACTTTCTAGAATATTTCTAGCATATTTTCGAGAATCTCTCAACCTACTTTTTGTATTCCTCCATTAAAGATGATGGCCACGTGAACATTGTTCACACGTGTGTACGATCATATATCAAAACGGATATTCTTTCTTCTTAATTTATTTCTTTTCTTTTTACAAACGATCTTTCGTCATTACGATCGATCTGTCAAATCATAGTTTGAAACTCTGAGCCATGCACGTCCTCCATAAATGGAAATGACAGATGTCATGTCACCATGCACCGTCATCATCCCTTCCACACCACTACTGCATAACATTGTTATTTTTCATTTTTCTTCCTTACACTTTCTTCCTGCGATTACATGCTTTCCTGCGCTCACTCTCTTTGCGATCAAAGCAATTTATTGCATCCTATTGCGGTCTACGGAGCTGTCGTCAATCATTCGACGCAATGGCTTCGGGATCAAGCTCTAGCTCTACTATTATTTGAAAAGCACGTGCAGGAATCCGCCTGGCATCCATCTAGTCCTTTTTGGATGAATGCAGGTTGGGTGATCTGAAAGTGGATCCTTCCATCATCCTATCTAAAGTTAGTACTGAATTTGTGAACTCCATCCACTCAATCTCTGAGGTGGACTTCAAAGTACATGTGTGAGACAAATGTTTTCACCATTACTGAAGACGTGTTCTGCACAGCCCTCGAATTACCATTGGATGGGAAGATTGTTTTGACGAACAAAGATTCTGTGGATGAAACGGCTCATTTTCTGAACAACTGCTTCGTACCCACAAAGGGGTACAAAATCTCCATGATCAGGGATACCACATTCAAGCTGTTCTGTAAATATGCCAATCAAGCAATATTTTTTACGGATGCAGATGCAACAGTTTCGGTCCAGAATTTTGGCTATATATTGGACGCACTAGCGGGTAATCCAGTTTGCTTCGGTGTTATTACATACAAGGCTTTTTTGCGGTGGATTAAACACCAAAAGTTTGCTGGAGTTGGAGCACATGTTTCTCGATTGTGTGCTCATTTTGAAATTTTGATTGAGCAAGAGAAAACCATGCTGATGGGAAGGATGTTGGCTCCAGAACCTATTGATCTTTCTAGCCTCCTGACTGTTCCTATCTCGGTCACATCAGATGCTGCACCATCAATCGAAGTAACAGCTACCACTACTATGGAGATTGATGCTGCACCATCCCGATCAAATACAGTTCCAACCATGGCTATGAATACAGATGGAGTTGTTGTTGCTGTTGCTGATCCTTCAAAGCTAGCATCTGCTTCCACATCCTAGAAGCAGCAGAGTGCATCTACCTCGGATGATGATGCAACTCAATCCGACACATCTAAAAAGGTTCGAGCAGTTGCTGAAGGTGACACCAGGGCACCTGCGGAAGATTAAGATGAACCAGACAACCAGTGGTTTCGCACCATGATCGAAAGAGCCAAGAATATGGTGGCTGAGGTCTATGAGTTTGACAAGTACCACCAAAAGCTTACCATGGAGTTTGTCAACTCAGAGAAGATGCCAAGACTCTCTAAAGACGTCCTATGAGAAGTTCGATTCGCTCGAATGAGACAACACGAAACTGATTGAACGAAATTGTTCTCTCGAAACACAGCTTCACACTGTACTAAATGAAGCTGATTCTTTGAAGCAGACTAATAAGGCGATTGAGACCAAGTCTGAAAATTTTCAGACTCAAAATAATTCTTTGAAACAACAACTTTTGGCTGCAAATCAACACAATGTCACTCTCTAGAAATATTTACAGGATGAGCCAATGACGCAAATAAAGAGAGAAGCTGCTCTTTCTCTGAGCACCAATGCAGGATCAATCATAGTAGACCTCACGAAGCTGAACCAGCTCCAAGGCTAGATGCTCAAAAATTTTCGAGTCGAGTTCTTGCAACCGCTCGAGGATGCGAAGGCACTTGTCAAGGAAGAGTTGGCTGAGCTGAAGGAGTTGTCTAGTGAAGCCACCCCATCTTACAGCGAGCCCGACTCTCACGAAGAATACCTTCGGGCCCTACTTCGCATTGATGATCTCACACAACAACTTCAAGTTGTGCCATCCTGCTCTGGAGCCTCGGACCATCCCGAATATTTGGAGACAGTCGCGAAGATTGACAAGCTCGAACTGGAGCTGACAGATCTCAAGCAACAATTGGAAGATCAGAGGCTGGCTACTGAGTTGCAAACTCTGGATTTGGCAACTGCATCTACACAACCAAAGCAAACACGTCGTATTAAGTCGAAGGTATGTTCTCAAAGATTTAGTGCATTTGCTGAACGATTATGGAAGTGGTGTCCACAAGCATTTAATGTTGAATTGCAATGGCGTGTGGATTACATGATGCTATCAGGCACAGTCGGCATCGCCTTCGACGAGTGGAAGCGACCTTGGGACAAGGACGACTTTCTCTGGTTATGGGCCCAACTCTCTATCGAGCAAAAAGGATGTCTCTGCTGGGGCATAATACCGGGGAAATTCCAAGTCGTGACTTTTGGATCAGCAGAGTTATACATAGGCTCTTCAGCTATGTATGCTCTTGAATATATTTGCATCAAAGAATTTCAATTTTTGAGGAACGAAGACAATAAGCGACATTTTTGAAAGCAAAAGTCGTAGTTTCAACTGTATAAACCTCTGCACAACCATGAATACATCAAACATTTCTCAAGTCTCTCTTGACACCTTAATCAGCCAGAGTGTAGTATTGTTTTACTACTCTGATAACATGTCATTTGTAGAACGTATTTCATTCGATTTGATAGAGGCCATTATTTTGAAATTATTAACATTAGATTCCCAAACACAAGTAATACTGGTTACTTTCTAATGTCTGTCGACAACCAGAATAACACTCGAAACCATTTATCATAAATTGTACCAAATACATAACTTTCTAACGTTGTCCTCTGCGGAAATGACATTATTTACTATAAAATCTATATTAACCTTGTTGGTATAGTATGACAATCATCACGATTAGAGACTTTCACATTTTGCTCCATAGGAGTATCTACTCCTTTACAATCTTTCATTTCAAACTTTTATAAGATAGAAGAAGCATATTTGGATTGACAAATAAAACTCAAATCTTTGCCTCTTGATACTTCTATTCCTAGTATGAAATGAAGAACACCAAGATCCACCATCTTAAACTCTTTAGACAATGCTACTTTCACTTCTTGTATACCATCATGATCATTTTGACTAAGGATAATGTCATCCACATACAAAATAAGAATGATGACTTTACCATCATTAAATCTTAAGTACAAAGAAGGATCATAAGCACTTACAACAAAATTTTTAGAGTTTAAGAAAGCATTCAACCTAGAGTACCAAGCTCTAGGTGCTTGCTTAAACCCATAAAGGCTTCTTAGCAACAAACATACTTTTTCTTCTTGGTCTTCTTTGATGAAGCCCTCGGGTTGCCTCATAAAGATCTCCTCTTCCAAATAGCCATTTAGAAAGGCATTAGTCACATCAAGTTGAAATAGAGGCCAATTGAAAGTGGTTGCAAGAGAAATGATCAACCTTATAGAAACTAGTTTAGCAAAAGGAGCAAAACTTTCATCAAAGTCTACTCCCTTGGTTTGCAAGAACCCCTTTGCCACTAGCCTTACCCTATATTTGTTGATGCTTCTATCTTGGTTGTACTTCAATCTATAGATCCATTTGCACTCAAGTGATCTTCTTCCATGAGGAAGATCCACAAGCTTCCGTGTATGATTCTCCATAAGAGCATCATACTCCTTTTGCATGGCATCCCTCCATTCTTGTGACTCCATACCCAACGGGGTTGGCTCAACTGGTTAGCTTGGCATCCAAAGTTTCTTTGGTCCCAGGTTCGAGCCTCCCCTTGGAAACCAAGAAGCATTCTTGTGACTCCATAGCATCTTCAAAACAACTCGCTCATCAAACATAGATGTTAGGAAAGTATAAGAGGTAAGTGAATGAAAATCTTCCCTTTGTTCACCTTTGTCAACATAGATGAGCCTTGATGGCTCGACCTTCCTTCTTGTAGACCTTCTTGGAGCACTTGGGTCTTGAGGTGGATCCTCAAGATCTTGATCACATGTAGGCTCCTCCTCAAATCTTGCAAGATCCTTGACATAAGATGGATTAGTAGCACTTTCATTCATCTTGTAGTAATTGATGGGGCAAGGGAGATAGAAGAATGAGAACAGAAAAGAGAGCAGAAATGTTGCGGAACAGCTCTCTCGTTCTAATCAGCTGCTAGGTGAAATAATTAATTCATACTCTTAAACAAGAGTACAATCCACTGAAGAGATTAGAGATGGTTTGTGTGTGGTACTACTGAAATCAGATTCAACGTGAAGTATAGTTTTGAAATAAATGGAAGAGCAGTATGATATCGTGAGTTCCTCAGACGTCAAAGACAGCCATCGTCTGATCAAAAATTGAGGAGTCGTAGACGTCCGTGTTCTGATCAGAGTGAGTTTACAAGCGCGATCAAATAGCAATAAAAGTGCATTCAATCACCACAAGCATTCATCTACGTTGTACACAAATAAAACTTGTGCTGCTGCTATATTACACTGAAGCACAATACAAATAGCAATTACAACCAAAAATTGACGACATAATTGGAAGGCTCAAATAATGCGTCTCATGGACGGAGCAACGAACAATCTATGCTTGGATGATCTATTTATAGACTTCATCCATGTATTAATTACAATAAATGATTGTCACCTAATTAGGTAAGTCGTTGTACTTGGAAGTATATGGCTTCTGTGACAACTATACATAGTGTACACTGTCAACCCATAGGGAATGTTGACGTGCCACGAGGGCGTTGCAAATTTTCTCACTTTGCTTTATAAGGAAAGTGCTTGGAAACGTTTCTCGTTCAAAGTAGATGACCTTCGACATTTTTCTCTCTCTTCGGGTTTTCGCAAAAAAGACAAAGGTGCCCTAAAACAGTTCAACTCTTGAAAGTAGATGACCTTTGGAAATTTTCTCTCTCTTCATATTTTTGCGAAAAAATAGGTGCCCTAAAATGGTTGACTTTGAACTGTGGCAAAATAGTTTAAACTGTTGAACTATGCTAGTTTTGCATTTTGAAGAAATGCGAAAAAGGTGACACTATGGAAAACATAGTTCATTTTTGCAGACTGTCGCGACACTTAGAGTATTTTTGCATACTATTGTGAAAGTAATGTATTTCTGCAGACTTGTTCTGAATGCTAATATTGTTGAAGTCCTTGAAGATGGCCAAGTCTTCAATGACTTCAAGCTATTGAACTTAACATCCGAACTTAAAATTATGATAGGATTGGTTACCCTTTGCTGAAGATTAGTCGGAAGCCCGTTGTAGACGTTCTTCAAATAAGTTGGTTGTCTAAGTTTGTGATTTCTGCAGGTATCAGATGAGAAGACGTAGAACCAAAGTTGGTTTCACCTGACCCTAGATCAATGATAAATAAACATGCAAAAAGAATCATGAAATAAAAATTAGTCATTCACCAAGAAACAACTGTGGGCTTAATTTTCAACAGTCCCCCTTAAGGTCACGGTTGGTGCCTTGGCATCTTCGTCAGGTTCAGCATGTTGAAGAACTTCTAATGCTTGATCCTGGGAAGCACTTTGGTGAAGATGTCTGCGACCATTTCTATTGTGGAGCAGTATTGAAGGATCACTTGCCCTGAGAAAACTTTCTCCCGAATGAAATGATACTGGATATCTATGTGCTTAGATTTGTCATAAAATCTGGAATTCAGTGATAGTGAAATACAGCTCAAGTTGTCACACAGAATGGTAGTAGCATTGAACTGAGTGTGATGCAAGTCGTAAAGTAATAACCTGATCCATGTAGTTTCTTTTGAAACTTGAAATGTTGCGATGTACTCTGCCTCTGTCAAAGAAAGCGCAACTGATTTCTACTTCCTTGAGTTCCACGAAATCGGTCCCCTTGTCAGATAGAAACAGAACCCGGAGGTAGATTTTCTGGTAGAGACTGTTCCTCCCCAATCTGAGTCGGAGTAGCCTTGCAGGACAAGTGGGTCGATAGCATTTCCATCATAACATAAAATGTGATCTAAACTTCCTTGAATATATCTCATCACTCTCTTTAATGCTTTCCAATGAGAGATCCTATGATTAGACATGAATTGACCTAACGTGCTAATAGTGTATGCTAAATCTGGCCTAGTACACAACATTGCATACATCAAAGATCCTATTAGTAAATAATAAGGGTACTTCGCTATGTCGAGTACTTCACTATCAGAATCAGCACTAGTAGGTTTAGTCAATATAATACTTGGATCCATTGGAGTATCAATTGGTTTGCAATCAAACATATGAAACTTTTCTAAAATGTATTTTAGATATGCATGCTGGCTAAGATAGATCTTCTCTGAAGTCTATCTCTAGTAATGTGAATTCCTAGCAAAGAATGAACAGATCCTAAATCAGTCATGTCAAATTCCTTATAGAAGAACAAGAACGGAGAAGAGAGCAGGAATGTTGCAGAACAGCTCTCCCGTTCTAATCGACTACTAGGTGCAAAAACAGTCTAATAGACAGCTTATGCTAAAAGATAATTACAGCTTTATGTGTTCTGATTGCCCAACAGGATCTTAAAAATTAATTCATACTCTAAAACAAGAGTACAGTCCACCGAAGAGAATAGAGATGGTTTGTGTGTGGTACTACTAAAATCAGATTCAATGTGAAGTATAGTTTTGAAACAAATGGAAGAGCAATATGATATCGCGAGTTCCTCAAGCGCCAAAGATAGCCATCGTCTGATAAAAAATTGAGGAGTCGTAGACGTCCGTGTTCTGATCAGAGTGAGTATACAAGCACATTACAAGTACTAGCAAAGTCTTCCAAAAACTATATATTTAATTTTTTTTTCAAAACATGTGATATCGTCTCTTGGCAAGGTATTCATAACATACTTAGCACAACCGATATGCTTACCAAGTAAAACAAATGAACAAATGAACAAAATGTCCTACATTTTCTCTCATCTACCCCATCTAGAAGTATGATTGAGATTAAGGAATGGTTACCTCTTGTGGATGCCTTACTTGTGGCACTTTACACATTTTTTCGATGTTTTAAGTGCATATTTTAAAGCCTTAATACTTGTGACAGTGCATAGACTACTCTTAGGTTGTATTTAGTGCTTTGTAAGTCAAATCCTAGCACAAAGACTAATCTACACCCACAAAATGATCACAGAGAATGTCTAAACTTTGTTCTTAAGGCACATTGTCTGAAGGCAAACTCAAATGAAGAGTTTTGTGGCTAGCTTGATAATTATTGAGGTCTATTCTTCATGCAAAGCCCAACCCCTAGGAGCTAAATTCCAATGACTATTAAGGGAAATTGATATTCTTAGGGACAAATTTGCATGTAGTTAGGGCCAAAACATTTCTTCTTAACAATAGCCAAAAAAAAACCTTTCCACCAATGGCAGACAACAATGCATTTCTATTAGGGCAACGATAGTCTTCTAGGGCAATAATTGCTTTTCGTCTCCACGCAATTAAGCCGCAACAAATTTCTAGCCAATGACCTCCTTCATGGTAGTTAGGGCACATTTTTTAGTAGAGGATTTTTCTTTCAAAACAAGCACAAAGTTGTAGGCGGATCAATCAACTAGGACAAACAAATCTAACTATAATTCATAGTTGATAGCTTATTAATTGCTTATGGACGACCCTAAACAGATGCCAACCACCTACTGGCTCTTCTTCTACAATAGTTATTGGGTTTCTATTTATTTATGAGTTATTCATCACTATATCTACCAAGGTGTTGTGCCATTCTTTTCATTTGTGCGAGGAGAGGAGATAGCATAAGACTTTCATCTTTCATGGTGCACATGCAAGATTCATTCATCTCTAATGTCATTGAGTCTCTAATGAATCAATCTGATATTCAAAACTGATTGAATTACAGAGCCTGATATCATTGTGCTTAATTTATGTAGAGGGCATAGATTTGTCTTATTCATATTGATGCCATGATTTTTGTATACCGGCCATTTTTGCCCCTAATTCAATTTTTAGCTTATAAAGTTTTTTGTGTCTCTCTTTTTCGATTGGATTTTTAATTGATGATCAAACATTATGCTCACATTACAGTTGTTGAGAGAACTGGAAATCAATATTAAGAAGTTTAAATTTTAGTTTAATCATTTGAATTAGGTTTCATTCATTTCTCTAAGAAGTGAGAGTAGCTAAGGACTCTTTTCTTATTATCATGATTTCATAATGAAATTTTAACACTCGCTTATATAAACAAGATGAGATAACAAACCTTAGCACAAAATTGCAAAAAAGCTAGTTTCATGTGAAGAACACCTGGGAAAGGAAATACGAAATGATGCGTCTCTGAGTAGGTAAACAACCAGTATCATGGTGTGCAAGGCAGAGTTGCATGTGTCAATGTGATGAAAGTGCATGAAGTACATTGTTTGCCCAGATTTGAGAGTGATGAGCTAGTCTTGAAACAGATAATGATTTCTCTCTCCCTCAAATCTTGAAATCAACCAGAAACGAAAAGGTTTAATACCCTAACTCTACCTCTAAGATGGTACAAAAATGGAAAATCATGCCCTCTCCAGTTATCCCTTGGCCAATCCCAGCCTCAAGCTTATAGAAGGGCAAGATGTCCCACTACAATAAGTAGCTTATGAGGCATTTGAGCATGGGTAGCTTGGTAGCTGAATTGTAACCTTCAATGTGTGACACACAAATTATCATGGGAAAAGTTAGGATTTGACAATGGAATTATCGTTTCATGAAGCAGTTTCTACGCACGATATTTCATTGAATGACTTGGAATTTGATGAGGAGGTCACTTTGGAGGTCTGGTAACTAGTTAATGTGTGTTGCATCTTTCAAAAATTTGGTATAGCAGAAATACTAGAGAATTTGGTGGTGACATCAATATAGCAGTAGTAATAGAACCAGAGAGACAATGGTCATCATTCTGGACAAGACCACTCTTGGCAATACATGACCATCTGGAAGTTTCTCGGTTAGAGCTACAGGTTAAGCTATTATGGTTGCTTCCTTTGTACCAAAAAAGATGATCTTCTATGCTAATCTGCTGCTTAACCCAAAATAAGAAAATGCTGTTTTCTGAAATAGTTGAACCTGGCAAATGGACGTATGGTCAATGGATTATGAAATTTCACCAAAATTCAATGTTCTTAATAAATCACAGGTAGCCCAGTTCATTATTTTGTTTCCAAACTATTTTCAGACTCCAACTTGACCATTCAGATCTGCTGGGCACCTTACCTCTGCTTATAAACGTCAAGCTTCAAGAAGTACATTCTCCCTGAAAGTAATAACAAGTTAATGGCACTCCAAGAGCCTACACAAAGATTATCAACTGACTAAAATGTGATTACTTCTGCTGTCACATAAAAAGAAGTACAAGGTTTTGCTCCACTCCTCCAATACAAACATGCTTGAACGACTTGCAAGAGCTATATCAGATAATTGCAAATGAATTTGAAGACACAAAATTTAGAATGTAGAGGATTCAAGCCGCATGGAGAGTTTGACACTTATGTGAATCATGACTTGCTTATACTTCAAAACTACAAAAACATGTTACATTTCAGCCCTTTGCTAAATCCCGATAATAATGGCGCAAAGATCTCTATTGAGTGCTGGAGCAAAAGATACATACAACCTTTGGCTCCATCCGTTCACAATATCACCACGATCCAACTACTTAAAGGAGTGGCATTAACCTGAGTCCAAAATGCACATGAAATGATAAATCCAGAATCCAAGCAGCATAGAAAATTGCATAGAAGATTTGAATTGCTCACGAGGCACATATCCATATAGTAACTTGCTTTTGTTCATTTCATTCCTTTCCCTTTACTTCCACTTTTTCCTCCACCCTTTTTAGCCTCTAATTTAGCCTGTAACCTTGAAGCTGCAGCTGCTTTGGCTTCTTCTCTTTTCTTTTTCTCTTCTTCCCTTTTAGCAGCAGCAGCTTCCCTTTCCTTTCGCAACTCTCTGGTAGCATAACTTGAAAGCTTAAAGAGCATAAACTAGAATTATTCATTGAAGCAACCAGCAACAATATGATGTAGACAGCTACATTCCTACAAAAATCACTCTTATGAATAAAATCTGAACTAATCAATAAAAGTGAGGTGAAAAGTAGGATTTGAAGCTCACTCCAGCTTGGCTTTTTCAGCAACCACACTGTCCACAGTCGAACCCTTCCTCGGTTTGCATGCCAACAGCTCCACCTCAAATATAAGGGTTGCCCTGTATGAAATTGAACAACGACTATCATATCCACAGTTGATACAAATATAAAAAACTAGATACAAATCCACAGTCGATACAAATCTAAAAAACTAGATACAAAAAGTGCAACAAGAATCTTGCAACTGATGAATCATCACGGAAAAGATACGTTTCAGTTACAAGCTAAACATCACAGCAGAGCATAGATAGAGAGTATAACAATCTCCATGGGAATGGAAACTGACAATGCCAAATGTAAATTGTAAACTCAAAACTACATTGAGGCATGTCTAAGTGAGCATCAAAGCCATATCATAAGCTAAGCAACTAGTTTACAAATCATCAACTTTCAATAATGAGGCTCACAGACCAGTTTATGATATCTGAGAACCTAGAGTCAGCTAGTTAGGGTTGGAGGCCCAATAATGACCTTGTGACTCATAAAAACTCTAATAACTGCCATATTATGCACGCAGGGCCCCAGAGAATACGATCCAAATGATAGTGCGGGCCCATGGTCCATATAAATGTTCTTGTGCATGATTTGTACGATTTGTTACTCTCCCTCGAAAAAAAAACTTTCCTCCACTCATCCAATTTTCATGCACCAAGATTATCCATAATCACGTTGATCAGGTCCAATTTTCTTTAAGCATACGTGATTCTTCTTGGGTAACTCAAAAACGGTTCCTCATTCTACTTCCCTTCGAAACATTGAACTAATAAATCGCTCTCTTGTAGCAAAAGGTTAAGAATCCACCCAAGCATTTAAATTCTTTCAACCAGTTTGTCCTACCCCAAAGCTTCAAAAACCTGGTGTATTTGTTGGCATTTCTGCACAATATTCCAATTAAATAAGTGGATTCAATTTGGAGCTAGGTTCAATATTCTTGCTACTGGTTCCAAGCACGATATTTCCCTAGATTAACAACCATTCTTTTGTCCCCCTTTCTTCCTAAAAATGGCTACAAATACAATCTCTAACTTTGAAATCTCATGCTAAAACAATCAGGTTAAAAATTTGCTTGAGCAACTCACATTGTCTAGCCAAATGAACCACTATTTGAGCCTGTTCATGAGCTGCAGCTCTGAGGTCCCAATGCAGTGACCACTCTGTTCACTGCTAATTCCAGCCCAGCAGCAGTATTATTCCACCTAAAAATCTTTCTCTGGCAAGATCTATGGAAAACATCCATGCAAATGGCTCGCTTAAAAGTACTTTATATTTTTACATTTACTACTTGTATGTTGTACACCGTGTACTACTTACTTCGGCCATATCTCATGTTACATGTGTATATTGCTTTCAATCTAGCCCCCGTCTATTCATATAAAACTGTCACTTCCCAAAATGCCCAAAATATAAAAATGATGTACTATCTCAGTAGCAAAGAACAGATTTATCAAATCAGCATGCAAATTAATTTACGCATTTACATCCAGATTTTATGGAGATTTTTGGTTAATGAAAGAAAAAGAAACATTGGTTCATGTTTTGTAAAAATGTCTCTATGGAACTTGGGTCCTTAACTGAACTTTGAATATTTAACCCATTCAATGCTTCAGAGTTTCTTCAATTTTTCCACCAGACATGCACAGTGCTGCTCTTTTCAAGCTTGATCTCCACACTTCTGATTGCCCTCGTGCAGCCTGGACAAAGGATTCGCCATTCAACCCCTAGGGAATCCAGATTCCATGCTCTCCCACAAGAGATTATCAACACCAACATCCATGATCCATCTACTAGATAGTAATCCGAGCATCCCATACCACCGAGATCCATCTCACCCTGGAGATGCCTCTCCTAGTTCTGATGATCATCAAGAACTCATCAATTTAGTTAATGTCTCATGCTGCCTTGTACTCATTAGTCACAGCCCAAGCTACCTACCAACTGACTCTTGTAGGGCCAAGAATTTATGTAATGGTCATAATAAATTGTGATTGGTATTTTTGATAACTTGATAGTAAGGGAGTAGTCGTAGTCTCTTTTGAAAAGATTATGGACAAGCAGTCATTGCCAAAATAATTGGGTTTACTCTTTGATTTTGTGAGGATGTTGTGGTAGTGCAGTGAAAGTCCATAGCTGACTTGTGGAGCAATTATTCATGTTCTAAGGGGAAAATTGGGGGGGGCTTTCCAGAATGTTTGGTGTTTTATGGGGAGCTAATGAGGTGAAATGGAAATCATAAGATGGAGGTCACTGCTCAGATGTACTTGGAATGGTGGCCATCTTGTTTAAAAATTGTCATATTATTAAATTTTATCAGGAATTTAGATGGAAACGTGGATCAAGTTATTGCATTTGTGAATTGATTAATTCACTGTTCTGATGTTTGAGGTATGATGTGTAAGTTAGATGGATTCTGTTAACTCTTGTTGAGGAGTATTTTGTGTTGGTATCAGAGCTCAGCATATCATTCTGATTTATAGCAGACTCATGTTATTGTTTATGAAGCTCATATTTGTGGTTCTTCATCCTTAATTTGTGATCATTTCTGAGTTACGATCATTTAAAATGAGCTGGATTTGTTCAGGTTACTTGATTCAATCACATTTAGTTAACTTTAGTAACAGACAATCACATTTCTTTTTTCTTGGCAGGGTGCCTGTTTCCAATGCTAGCTTAAGTCAATTCCCTTGGGGTGGTAGGTAACTGTTGTTTTAGATTCATTGGATAGAAATAACTAGCCTAACATCTTGATTACATTGACGAGATGAACATTTTGTTTATAAATTTCTATTTGGGTGGTCGTGTTGGTGAATAATTTCATAACTAAAGCAGGACACAGAATTTAAAACAAAAATGTCATCACAAGAAGGGTAGGTCGAGATCTCACAGTGAAGTGAAAGATGCAATCAATGAAACTGAGCAATCACAAAGACGATCATTTTAAATTCTAGCCCGTCACTTCTCAACAGGCATTGAAATATTGTCAGGTATGTGGTCAGGAATGCCATTATAGTCATGACTGTGCACATGAGTACTGTAGTTGTTGTGAGCTATATAGTCACAACACCCAAGACTCTGCGCATCTTAGATATCATAATCAAATGCCCAAATCCACAGAGAAATGCGCGCGAGCAGATGTAAGCACATCCAATAACTTGTGTGATGGACACATCAGCAATGCCAGCACAAATTGCTCAACCACGGATATCTAGCAACAAATAGCAGAGTGTAATCAGTTTCAGGGTACAAGAAGATTTATTTACTCATAAAAGATCAACTTGACGATATTTGTGATTTATTGAGGCAGAGTTGGACATCATTCATGTATTTGTTGTTTGTGGCATTATCAATCTGTTTAGAATCTTTGCCAAGAGAAGTTGGCACCATCCACGAGCCAATCCAACATCTGAGCAATCTAATTGTGAAGCCGTAACACCATGCAAGGATCCACATCTGGGACTAAGGGTGTGAAAATCGTCTCTACTCTGCCACCTGTGAATGGTATCATATGGGGTCAAGTGCAAAATATTCCTGATAGCAATAGTATGCAGAATGTGTCACTGAAAAAATTCAAGCTCAAATGGCAGCTTCTTAGAAGGCTATTTGAGGAAATTATTCCAGAATGGAGTAAGCTAAAGAGGTGATTGACTGCTTACACAAGGATGATACAGAGATTGACCTTATGATAGTCGGTGATTCTCAGGAGTCTATCAACATGAGATTTGAAACAAACTCAAAGCCAAATATTGTATGACCAGAAAGGATAGCAAAATTTTAGAGGTCAGTTTGATAACTTTATACCCTGTTTCGAAATGTTTTGCCTGGGGCCACAAGGATCTTAAAAGTGTGCCTAGCAACACTTCTAGCATACCATTGATCGTACTGTTGGCTAAACCTGTTCGAGAGACGTGTCCTCAGATGAATCTTAAGTCAATAAAGGCCGAAATCAAGAAGGCAATAAAGGTAGAATTTATTTATGCTAACAATGACACCGACAGTTATTGTTCCTGAAAGAACAGAAACTTGCCTATTTGTGTTGAATATGAAATTGAAATCATTCACTCTTACAAACCATGTTCCTTTGACTTTTGTGGATGCGATTTTCGATACTGTGCCTGGTCAGAACTTCATAGCTTGTTGGATGGTTTTAGTAAATACAAGCAAGTGAAAATTGCTTAAGAAAATCAGGAAGAAAGGGCAAGTATTACAAACTTTGCTTGTAAGACCAAGCCCTTTGGTCCCTCCAGTGCTCCTGCATCATCTCAGACAGCAATCTCTAAAGCTCTTTATGAGTGATTAGAAAATGAATGAAGATATTGGCTCTTATTTCTATGCCAATGAAACTGAGCAATTGATTATTTGTCTAAACGTTTCGAGAAATGTTCTGAGTACAGGATCGGCTTGAACCCTTTAAAACGTGCTTTTGATGTTCAAAAAAGGACTTTGCTAAGACAAATTCTCTTTTGAGACGGAAATTGTATCGAGCCAGAAAAACCCAAGCTTATTAAGAAAATCACGTTGCCAAAGATTTTTCGAAATATCCAAGCTTTCCTTGAGATAACATGGTATCATGTGCAGTTGAAAAAGTACGTTGATTGGACAAAATCTTTGTATGAGATGTTGAGAAAGGATGTGAAATTTACATCTCGATTACTGCTGAGATAAATTACGAAAGTATCGAGAAGGAAGCTTTGGGAATGATCTTTGCCATAAGAGAGTTCAGGCCATTTTTATGTGGATCATTAACTAGCTATGTACTTGATTTATTAACACAGTCACTGGTCAAATTGCCAGGTGGCTGTTATTGTTGCAGGAATGTGATTTCCACATACAAGTTAGAAGCACCAATAAGCAGACATCAGCGATAAAATCTCTAAACTACATACTGGAGGATTCAATCTCTCATAGAAGCTCTCCCACATGTGTTGGTTCTTAATGTCTTGACAGGCAAGAACAATCTGTAGTAACGAGATGTTTGCTTCCTCATGAAGGGATGAAGTCCTCAAAGCAGCACATACTCAATCTGGATGTGGACATTTTTCTATTCAAGTCATGTAATGTTTGCGACTGGATGGGGAACCCATCAGTGATGAATAATTATCCTTTGATGGTGTCTAAATGTGTCAGTCCTTGCCATCAATGCGGATTAGATATTACTGGAAAAATTTCTATTTGATCAACATAGGGAGATTGTTACATTACTGTGCTACTAATTACTGCACCAAATGGTTGAGGACAAGTTGTGTGATGAAACAAAAGAAAATACGGCCGAGTTACTATGGAACGTTTCATCACAATGTTTGATAATTGCAAAGGCTGGTCTCTTATTAAGTCCTGGTTTTATGACCCATCTGATTGAATGCTTGATTATTATGTTTTTAATTGTTCATAAAACTTCTAAACCAAACTACTCCAGAGCATAGTTGCCCATTTTAGAATACAGCACGTTCTGCAATGCGTTCCAGAACGTGTTCAGTTCCGGAACTTGACCAAGAAATGTTTTTTTTTAAATACGTACTGTTTTACAAAAGGATGTAAAGCAAAAAGCGAATCTATATCACATAGCAAACTGGTCTGCACTCAGATCATCAGCAAGCAGATGGTGGGCATATTTATAAACCATCTGGGTACAAAGAGAACTCCGTCGCCATGTGCATAGCTTGAAAGTTTCGTGTGTTGGGTGTGGACTAATGGGCTACTATGGAAATAAGGTGATTAATCTTGCCTTTGAATGATTTTTAACATCCAGGTAAGCTTATAAAAGTAGTTCACATCAAACTTGGTTCTTTGCAAGGATTCATTATGTCAAGATTTTCATGCCTGCAGGTTACTATCATCAAGTTTAAGATCCTTGGCTTCAATCTCCCACAACGACAAACCAGGCACTCAGTAGGCCATAAGATCACATCCAACACTATTTGGCGTGTTGTGAGCACCTCCTTTCCTCTCCTTGAGGTCAGGAGGTTGACTCCTTTCAGCCACATAGGACATACAAGAAGGAAAAAAAAAAAGGCAGGGAGATCAGTTGTCTTCCATTAGTCATACAAATCAGTATTGTAGGAAGGATTAGATGTGTTTTCCTTCTGTTTTTTGAGTCTTCCTTTCAGGCTTTCTTGGTCAATTCATCAGATTTATCATTGTCGGACGTACACTCTATTTCAATACTTTTTATTTCAAATTTTAAAAAAAACCTTCTGACCCAGTACGGTTCTGGAATGTACTGTACGGAACATACATTACATTCCGGCCCAAAAGGTGAGAACGGGTTTCTAAGCTCCAGAGCAAATGGGCATGCTAAAAGCACAAAGTAGGTACTAAACTGAAATTTAACTAAAGAAATCTATGAGAAAGGCCTTTTTGCCATTAACAATTACTGCCCAGCTTTGTGGTTTTACAGAAGAGCTTACGTAGTGTCTGTTGGATTATTCTACTATCGAAGTGATTCATCCGAATAATCGATCTTTAATCTTCATCCACTTTATTATCCAATTCTGCAGTTTTATTTGTGTTTCTACACAGTCTGCAGAAATACTCAGGAATCGCTTAACAGGTGGCTCCGGGATATCGGACATCGTCCGACTTATCGATGACGCTAAAGAAAGTCGAAGGAGTCGACCATGTTGAAGAAAGACAGTTATTGTTCCACTTGAAATGAAGCTAAAGACTTGCCCTAACTGCTTTGCAAGTAAATTTTCGGGAAGTCCTAACTGGATGGATGCCAATGCATTATGGTTGTCTACCAATTGCGATTGCGACCTAATTAGCTGTACGCGTTAATTGCTTTTGTATAAATAGCTGATCATCAAAGACTTCTTCAGCTCTAGTTCTAGTCTCTAGAAAGTTTCTTTTTCAGAACTCAATTAAACTAATTGCTATTCGCGCTAACTGCTTATGAGCGGAAGTGCATCAGACAGAGTTTTGAGATAGCTTAGAGTACGCGTTTTTGTCCGTTATTGTTTTGTGCTCTCATCAGCTGATTTGGACTTGCTACTTACTGAATCAATCTATCTCCCTATTGCGTTTAGTATCATGTCAGAATGTATGTTCTCGGTAGTTATTGTAACTGATGAATCTCTTATTGTTTCGCCTAATTTGTTGAATACTGCAACGTTGCAATATTCAATACATCATTGATTGGCTACGAAATCACTTTAGTGCTAATGATTTCAAAGTTAGTTGCTAAAGATTGAAAGTGACTTCTGTCATTATAGCTTTGTTCAATTATTGATACGCGTAGTCATGCATCAGAAAGAAGGCTCATTCTGCTGTGCTCTCATTTCACTTCCCCTTTCAACATAGGTATCAAAGCAAGATATGATAGCAGATATCTTCACTAAAGCACTAAG